>CAJNOI010000072.1:0-82151 GCA_905250115.1 Adineta steineri | reverse complement strand
TGTGACTGTGGCTGTAGGTTTTGCCATGTTATGTACAGTCACACCGACACTCACCCTCTCATAGACATACTCAATCTATGCAGTATCATAGTATTTTATATCAGAATAATTATTCTTACTTCACCGTAACCCTATGATCGAAAAAAAAAATAGTACATATATGTCACACCGCCCATTAAAGGGTTATTCAAATTTACATTATGAGCTCTTACAAGTGATTAACTAATTGATATTTCATATTATTGATTTAGCCGAAAGTAAAAGAAAAGCCTTAGTTATTCCATCCAATAATATTGATAAACATCGTATTAACTCCTTTGAAAATACTTTCTAAACTAGAAGTAGCCGCTGTTGAATTGGTCAGCATACTTGCTACAGATAGCTTAAATGTTTTTTTCTTGCCATTAGTATAAAATCAATTGTACGTGTTCGTCCGAATAAAACGGCCATAACTCAATGAAGAAAGTAAAGCACTCCTCAAAGTACTAGTCCAGCAAAAATATAAAAAAAAATCATACTTTGGCTAAGTCGCTAAATTTTGTCTTCAAAAATAGACATAAGAAATATCCTGCTTTTTCCATAGGCGTACATCCCTCGGTCCGTTTATTAAAATTCCGATAGCAATACCACATTAATTTCAAACACTCCCAATTATAATGAGCAAAAGTGACTTTGTTTAGGAAACATGTATAATTAATATAGAATACAATTTTAGTATTTACATTATAATAAACTTTAATCTGTATTTAACGAAGTATCGTATAGATCACAAGTTAATCAATATTTATGAAGTTTCTTTTACCAAAATTTTCTATACTCACATAAACTATGTGTATGTATCTGTTTAATGTCATTCTATGACAACTATATTCTTGTTATTTTCTAACATTTTCGATTGAATTTTTTCTTCTTCTCGGAGAATGGTTCGTTTACATCCTATTTCTTCTTATATGTATAAACTAAATAGGAAATCGATTTAAGTATCACTTAGATTGACATATACTTACACAATAAAATAGTTTATTTGATAGCCTTTCTCCGAACACGATACTTAAGGAAACAAAATATTTATATCATGTCTGATGGTGGTGGTGGTAGTATATGATAAATACTTTACTTATTTTACAAACGAGAATAAGATCAAATTTCAAATTAGATATCAACCATCAATCAAATTTTCTCATTTATCTCTATATGAATACATGTAATTATTAAGTTTTAATCTGTCAGATATTATTACATTTTTCTTCTTAGAAATTAATATTGAGTTTTCATTTCTAACTAAGTAATGCTATTGGCAATATTCGAAATGTTATTCAATCAGTTACATATATAAATAATCGAATATCATTATATTACTAAAAATCATCGCAGTTGAAATTTATTCATTATAACATTTCTAAAAAAACCTTTATTCATATTTTTAAAATACGATCGAAAATATTTTGATATAGATCCATTAAGATTCTATTTTCTTTTTCCTAAACTGATCTTGTTGTTTTATATGACAAAAACAAACACAAGAAACTAAACAAATATTAGTTTCGATTTCTATATACAATTCTCTCATCATATATATATAAATATATATATGTAAAAACACATTGAAAGAAGAAGAAAAAAACAGAAGGACATGTCAAAGTTCAGATAGAATACTTTCTACTCGATCATAAATTGAATTACCCCGATCGACAAGAGCATTCAATCGTTCAAGAACACTTTTAATCGATTCTTGCGTTGTTGATGATAATCTTACTGAATGTTGATCACCTTTTTGTTCATCATCAACTAATAAAACGGATGATTCATCAATAATTAATCGAGCATTTTCTTGTTGTTGATTAACAACATTTGATAAGGAACGTACAATATCATCTAGTTTTGAATGACGATGACCATTTGTTAATAAATGATTTCTTGTTAGAAGAGACTGATGTTGTTCATCATCATTATTATATTCATCTTTTGATATAAGAGCACGATCAAGTTCATGTAAAGCTAAAGAAAGAAAGAAATTTTTAAGTAGAAAATATCAAATTTAAATCTAACCTTTTTCTAAATGTGCACGTACAGAAAATAAATCAGATTTTCCATTCATTGTAGATGAAGGCATTGGACGTCGATGATTTGTCAATGGTAATATTCGTTTTCGTTGATGAGTTGAAGTAATTATTGGTGCATGTCGACTTTGTTGTTGATCATCATCATCATGCATTATATGATTTATTTCATTATTTTCATCACTTCCGTTTGTTATTGTTGGACTTGATGGTTGTTGTTGATCATTATCCGTACCTGTGTGATTATCTTCATCATCATTGTTGTTTATTTCATCATCATCATCCATTTCATGATCAATATTGAGTGAAGATATTTGTTCCGGTACTTGAGTAATACCACGTGTTGACGAACGAGTATAAGATCCATTAATACCATTTAAACGAGGATCTTTTGCTTTTTTCGCTGCACTAGAATTAGTTGAAAATCAATGTTTTCTTATATGCTCAAGTTTTAGTAGAAGAAAACAACAACAACAGAAAATCTACTTTATCATTTTTTCGAAAGGAAAACAGCATCAGTAATCACTATAAACATCTGATTATTTCAGAATTTAAATAAGCGTCACTCCACTCGGATGCATTACACCTTTGTATGCTTATAGAAAGTTCAAGTACGAGAAATAATTTCCTTCCGATCACCTATCATTTCCGTTGACATACACATAACGAAAGTAAAGTTTTCTTTATTTATAAAAATCAATATTTTTGATTAAGTAGTATATCTATTTATATTTACCGTTCACGATGAAAATAATCTGAAATACGTCGATAAGCTTTACGTTCGTCTAATAATTTATAAATTTTTTTTATTGTTAATGGTACATTTGATTCTCGTTTGATATATTCACCATACTTTTTATAATCATTACCTAAATAGATGAAATAGAATAAAGAAAATTGAATTATTTCAGACAATAAAAAAGTTAATTAACCATAAATTTCACGTAATTGAAATAATAATACTTTTTCATCATCTTGTATACGAATGACTTTAGTTGACATATTAGTATTTGATGTAGCGGCCATTCTAATTTTTGCACGTGTATTATGCGAGTAAGAGTTCGATGCAGTTGACGACGAAAGACAGACGATAGACGCACAAACGCCGTATGTGTGTGTGTGTGTGTGTGTGTGTGTGCTCGCTCGCTTGCGCTCCGTGGAAGAGGGGAAAGAGGGAAAGAAGAAAAATGAATGATGACGGACTGAATGAAACACGACGACGACAACCGACGAGTCGGCACTGCAGCGACGGCTCGTTCGCTCGTTGTCGGTTGGTGCTGTGCGTTTGTGTGTCTGTCTCTTTTTTCTTCATTACTCGGCAGCGTTAGCGACGATAACTGGCGCAAGTCGATCGTGTTCGTTTGTTCTCTGTCTATTACTCGCTTTTGGTTATAGTCGGCAAGAAACGAGTGTGTCTACGTGATGTGCGCAAACGCGCACATTTGCGAATAGTAGTAGTAGTAGTAGGTCTCCTTTGTATTGATCGAGTTAGGACAAGAGCGTGTCTATGTGAGGTCAACGAATGCATTCACGATAATAATAATATGAAAAAGAAGAGAGAGAGAGAGGAAAAAAAGGAAGAACACGCAGAAAGAATAAAAAATTACATAAATATGAAAACCTTACGAAAAAAGTATTTTCGAATATTCAGCTGATGCATATGTATGTATATATATATGTACTATTTCAGATGTTCATACATTCATTAAGTCGTTGTCTTAGAACTTCTAGTAACAGCTGTCTTTCAATAGAAATTAAACGAGCATTATCGAATGGTTCATTTGTTCGACAAGTAAGATAAACGAGTCTATCTAATTATTTTCCAATGAATTGATTTTATTCAGTTATTTGAACAGACTACATCAACTTATACATATATAATAGGTGATGCGAAAAGTCGAAATGCTTTGATTATTGATCCAGTTATTACTACTGTCGCACGAGATGTGCAAATTATCAAACAACTCGGTTTACATTTACGATATGCAAGTATGCATATGATTACTTAGTTGTATATTATTGTTCCTTTTCTTCTCAGTTAACACACATGTTCATGCTGATCATATTACTGGAAGTGGTCGCTTGAAAACATTAATACCTGAATGTCGAAGTGTTATAAGTAAATCTAGTGGTGCTAAAGCGGATATATATATTGAAAATGGTGATGAAATTGTCATAGGAGATAAAAATCAAGGTTTAATACTTGAATGTCGATCAACACCTGGACATACAAATGGTAGATATAATTTGTATAATTTCCTTAAAAAAAATTTTCTAACAAAAAAAGATCTTATAAATAGGTTGTATGAGTTTTGTTTGGCATAATGGTAGTAGTGTATTTACCGGTGATTGTCTTTTAATACGTGGTTGTGGACGAACTGATTTTCAGCAAGGTAGTGCAGATACATTATATACATCCATTCATCAACATATATTTACATTACCTGATCATTTTACTGTTTATCCTGGACATGATTATACCGGTAGATATCTTCTATGGAAATTATCAAATATTAAGAATTTTGTTTATTAGGTCAAACAACATCAACAGTTGGTGAAGAAAAACGTCATAATACTCGTTTAACAAAATCTCGTCAAGATTTTACTCAGTTTATGAAAGAACTTAAACTTAGTTATCCACTTCAAATAGGTAATCTTATTGAATAGTCTCTGATTAAATTTAATCTATTATTTTTAGATAAAGCTGTTCCTGCTAATATGATTTGTGGTGTATTACCAGAATCATAACATTTATTGATTCATTCCAAATTTTTCTTTCATATTTAAATATTGATATCTAAAATAAAATAAAAAGTATTTTTATGTATGAACTAAAGCTTTCAAAGAACTAGGAATACTATAGAGTATTTTAGAAATTAATAGAATTAGACGTTTGTATGCACGTTTTATTTGTCACTTCAATTCATTTCTAGTTTATAAGTTTTGTAAATAGAATAAAAATCAACAAAAGATAAAATAATAAAAATAAATATTTTTTCTATGAGGCAGCATTGGTAAGATTTTTTTCAGTATTAACTTTACCATTACGATAGCGATGTTCAATATAAATCTTTCGAGATGGATGTTTATCACCATCAGGTCGATTAATTGGTGTCCAAACAGGTTCACCAACAAAAAAACGTCGAGCACGAATATAATTTTGTTTGTCAGGTATAAATCGATGATATATACCTAAATAAGAATAATAATTCTAATAAAAAAACGAAAAGTAACATTAAATTACCAGCAGGTAAAATAATTAAATCTCCAGGAAAAACGTGAATTCTTATCCATTTATCATCACAATCTCGTACATCGAAAAAACCTGAACCTTCAAGTATAAGACGAATTTCATCATCAGAATGTAAGTGTTCAGTAAAGAATATTTTTAAATTTTCTTCATAATTTTCCATTGATGATTCAATTTTAATTTCATCTTCATATGTATATCTAGAAAGAAGACAAATAGTTTAATTTTAGAAATTTAATAAAAATATTTTACCCTCGATCATGTTTAAGTTTAGTTAATGATAAATTTTCATGTTCAACAAGAATTTGATCTGGATGAAAATACCATATTTCAACACCTGTACGAGCACATAATGTTGTAGTATCAATTTCTTCTAATAAATGTTCATCTTGTGAATGTTCTGTTCCATCATTCATATACCAACTTTGCACCTAAAATTAGTTATTTTTTATAATAGTTTTCATAATCAAATCAATCGTACCATGATAAGAATTTGACTAGTTTTTTTTTTAAAATCTAAAAAACTGAAATCAATTCGATTATTTATTCTACATTACGTATTGTATCTCAAACAGTATGTCTATAATTATAAAACAAAAATAATCGTCTGTTTTGTGCTTATAATGCAACAATCCGTTGTTTAATTGTTGATATTAGATACAAAAATATAATTTTATTGTTTTTTAATTAAATCTTCTGCTTCTGCAAAAAAAAGTGGAGTCATAAGGACGTTTCTATTACTTGAATAAATTTTTTATACATAGGACCAGATTGAAACAGATGGTGCGTACTCACAATGCGAATATAGTACTCTCATTTTATAAGAATAGATCTAATGCAAAATAAAATTCAACAAAACGAATAAGAAGGTTATATTTATGTATGTATTCATATTAACTTATGCTATTGAATAGACGATCGTTAAATAATACTCTGATGTTTATAATCAATAAATCTATTATTTCTTTTATTAACTAGATATTATAACTATAAAGAATTAATGTTAAACGATCAACTAGTAGTTGAATATATGATTATAAATGGTAGACGTATATTAATCTAAAATAGAGAAAAAAAGGATTTTATAATCTACTATGAAAACAATAAGATGATATTTAAAAATTATGCTTTTCTGATTAAAATTTTGTACATATACAACAAATAGAAATATGAAATCAGAAACTCGATATCATATTCACAAAATAACATTTATCATTATTTTCTCGGAGTAAATAACATATTTCGTATATCCAATAGAATAAATAGTATCTGACGCGTTATCTATTGGTAATTATAAATACAATAATGTATCATACTACTTACAAAATTCTGTTTTCCTGTTCTGTCATAACAATACATGGTTTTCTCGTATTAATATATCTTCGAATCCATCATCAACACATATACATCTGTTTATTGTAACCCTCATCCATTTTATAATCATAACTATTTCTCCTTTAATGTTCAATTCAATAATCTAAAGAATGTATTCATACAGTAATCTTATTTTATATGAACAAGAAAACAAAAATTTTAATTCGACTAGACACATATAAAAGAACAATAACAAAAAAAAAAAAGGAAATATTCGTATATTTTTAACTACTGAGATTCACCATAGTTTACGAAAAAAGCTCTAGGATGTTTTTATATCAACAGATGATAGGTTTTTTATATCTTTAAAAGCAAATGAAAGACATAATTGTCGATCTCGTAAATCCGACCAGCCACCATTGGGTTGTTTAAATATAGGTTTGCCTTCATATTTAAGATGTACAGAAAGTGAATTTGTTGGAAATAGATGTTTTCGATTAGTTTTAAAGAATAATTTTGTTTCTGTCCATCGACCAATATCTGATTCACTTGAACAAGTTTTTTTATGATGTGTACCACTAAAATATTTCAATTCAGAAAAGTTCAAATGAAAATCTTAATCTCTTATACCATGATCCAAGATGTATAACTCTTGTTGCACTTGACCACATTACACGAGGAAAATGAAAACGTTGTTGTGCTAAATAAACAAGTGACCAATCCCAATTATAATCATCAATAGTACAAAATTCTTCAGCATATTTCACAAGTAATGTCCATAATTGATGAGATATTGTCATACCAAGATTATATCTTGCATGCCAATATGCAATAGATACCTAAGAATATTTTATATTCGTATTGAAAATACATTTTTTTTATGAAGCTTACTTTAGAACCAAGTTTTGAAAATTGTTTACCTGTTTTTTCAAGATTTCCTAATGTATAGAATAAACATTCAGGACAGACACTAGACAAAGAAAAATAAAAGCTAATTTTTTTGAAGAAAATATATTTACTGTTCTTTTTCAGTTTCCATTTTCTTAAGAAATACAAGTGCATCAGGTGATAGATAAAAATCTTCTTCAAGTAATAATAATAAATGATCTGTACGATTTTGTAAAACTTCAATTGAATTATATACAAAATTGAGCTGAAATAAAATAAATTGATTTTAAATCTCTACGAGTAAACGTTCTTGAGTCAGGCGGAACGATTTTCGCTGGAAATGTCCTTCTCATGTAACATGTTTTTTTGACCCCTTTGTTCTTACTGGGATTTATTTCTGCTATGTGTATTTTTTGAATAATTCAACTGTTGTAAATGTAGTATCTTGGGGGTGATTGTGAGACATTATCTGTGACCCGCGTCCTTGAACTAAAGATCTATAAAGAAAACAATTTCGAGAAGATGTCCTTTCTCCATTACTCTTGATTCCCCCTGTGTACGTTTTATAGGAGTATTTTTATGGAAGAGCTTATTATCAAACTGCTCTCGATTGTTTGTATGAAAGTTCATATTTTCTTCATTAATAACTGATATAGAATAACCTAATACATATGAGAAACTATTCTGAATTTACTGACTATCATCTCCTATTCACTAATCGAAGATGAACTTAAGCTTTAGATTAGATATGTCAATCATCGACATACAAAAGACAGTAAATTTTTCTCTTCTATTCTATCATCAGAGGCTGTTAGCTATTGTACTACAAAATTCGAATTATCTATCGATTAACGCATAGTATAGATCATGCTTTTTTACTTACTTTCCACCACCAATGATGTTTAATTTGTACAATAGATACTTCTCGATAATGTCCATATCTATCAGGATATGGTGCATTTTTACACCGCTTCAGCAAAGCTCTGAAATATTCAAAGAAAAACAAATGAATTATTTTGATGAGAAGAATTAGAACAGATGTTAGTATTGATAGAAAAAACAAACAAAATGTTATATGATTATTTAACTTGCAAAAATAGACGAGCTTCGTATCATTCACTAATATGTATTTTTAGTATTGTGTTTGTTTCATACTCTTATCAAACATTACCTACCTTTCAGTCTTTATTTGTGAATTGCTGTAAAATTATTGAATGAAACAATGAATAAATCATTTTTTTATTTAACGTACTTTTGTTTAGGTATATCACGTGGACAATCATTTGGATCAAGGCCAGGAAATTCATTAGGATAAAGTTGTTGTGAAAATGGATAAAAAATTTGAATCACCTAAATTACATATAAAGAATCTAATATCTAATTAAAGAATTACGAATATGATTGATCTCTTGAGAATTACAAGTTTGTAACAAAAAATAAGTAGATGCTGAAAAAGTTACTTAATGTCATTTATAATTATACTACTGTTCAACTAGAGAATAACAATTATTTTAAGGAAGTTCTCATTTTTTAAATAATTAATAGGAAATTCGATTTTTATCTATCAATATCGATATATTTATATATTTAAAGCTAAATAAAAATTTTGTATTTTCTAGAATAAAAATCTAACATCATATGACGTCACTAATTTAATCTCTTAAGTCATTTTTGATTACAAAATAGCTTCTAATAATATTAGAAAAGAGTTTCTCTTATCATATAAATCAAAACTAATGGATCTTTTGATAATTAAATTTCCTCTATACATAAGCCGTTTGTATCTCAGTCGAATGACAGTCTAGGAAAATTTGTATTAAATAGAAGGCTGTATGTCGGTTAAAAGTAATATTTTAATTAGAAAGTAGATTTCTTAACTACAAAGAAGCTAGTTCGATATTGCTAGCCACATATTATCTTCTTGAGTTTTACATAAAAAAAGCACATCGATATATCTTTAAATACACTTACCGGTACAAATGTAATATTCATAATAAGTGCATTTATATTGGAATCAATAAAATCATGACTAAATATAATTAATGTTTGATTTATTGTTTCAATTTCTTGTAACATTTCAATAAATTTTTTTAAATATACAATACGTGTATGTACTTGTACAAGTAAAATATAACGTGTTGTACTTGATGAAAATAAATATTTATTATACATGAATTGTTCTTGATTTTTTCTTTTAACATATTGACGATAATATTCTATAGATGTTTGATTTATATTAAATAACAATGAATCTGAAGCTTCGAATTTATCTTCTATAGAAATTAAAGGTAGATGTGAAGATTTTTTATTTTTATCTTTAATATCAAATGGTAATGATGATAGTTTATCATCAAGAGCATGTTCCTGTAAATCATTATAAGATATAGTTGTTAATTTGACCATTGTTATAATAAAAAAACAAAGAATCATATAACGAAAAATAATATATCGATAACGAAATAACTGATACATGGTTGTTAAACCAGTACGGTAGTCTAATGTAGATAGCAAAGAGACATTCTAGATAAAAAAAGAGAAAAATAATTTCATTGCGTGTTGATCAAGGTATGAATCAATCCCAAGAGAAGTATATGTAAAGCTCTATTCAGTAGTATATTTAACATACTCTAATCATAGTAATGCATACCTATTATGAAATAATTGATCGAAGAACTAAATATGATCGACATACATGTTGATTATTAACGAATCATAGCGATAAAGAAGATAAATATTTTTACTGGTTGAATGATGACATATTAATGCAAATAAATATTAAGACGAATTTGTTTAAAAAGTTTTTATCAATTAATAAGTACTGTACGATAATTAACTTAACCGGAAACGATTTGTTGATCGATTTATTTGCCACTATCGTCTATAAAGAAAAAGAAGAAGAAAAAGAAATATATAGAGAACATGAATATAATCTTGTAAATTGATAAGAGCGAGAGAAAAAAAGAATGTAAAATATTTCGAGATATAACTTTTTCCGTATTGTTCTTCGTCAAACAAAAAGAACGACAAAAGACAAGAACACTTATGTCAAAACGAATACGAACACTCTTACGCTTTATTGATTTAGTATGTGTATGAAGATCTGTCGCAATCTATAGAATATAAGAGAAGAAAATTGTAAAATATGTAATATCTATAAGTAAATTTTATGCCAATCTGTTATAACTTTATAAACTGAATGTACTATTTTCATGTTGGTTATGAATAATTTCCTTTTTATGTTTCCTTTTGATATATTGCATTTGGGACAATAAAAATATAAGATCTTAAATAACATGCGATCATAAAAAGAATGAATGCGAAAGAATCACGTATTTTCATATAAAGAACAAGAAAATTAATCAGAAAATACATGATTACAATTTCCTTTATTAATCTTGTTTAAGAAACAAGTATTTCTTTTCCTTAGTAAATAGATTAAGATAGATGGATGGTACTATCTATTCTTTTTTTTCTCTTCTCTCTCTCATGAATCGACGATTCGTCAGAATTCATACATTAAACAAGAAGAAAGAAAGCAGAAGATCCTAGGGAGATGTCACTAGACAATGATACTATATACTTGTCCAATATCTAATAGAAATTTCTGAGAAAAAAATTGATTTTTTTATAAATCATATACTGTACTGAATAATTAATATATATCCCATCGGAATCATAATTTCATATTTCTTTTTAAATTATATATTGTATCTTATTATAAATTAACATCTTTTTTTCGATGAAATATGTATTCTACTGATAGAAAAGCTTTGATTACGATAGAAACTTGGGTTATTTGATAAATCAGTAATTTAATAAACATAGCGTCTTTAATGCTTTGATTATCTTTATAGATATCATCTTACTCCTTCGTTATAAATTATCATAATAGTTTGATTTTCAATACAATAATATTCAAGGACAAAATAACAAAATCAATTTTTCTATACAAAACAAATCAATAATAAAAAATTTGTAAATCACTGTGTGTACATTATTATTGACCTTCGATGATCATCAATACTAAATAAAATATTACATAATAATATACTTACTCTCGAGTAGAGATCAATAGTAATATATTATGCTTGATTAACTATAGTTGATATTCTTTTAATTATCTTTCTGATATCTTTTATAAATATTCTATTTTTAAATACGCACAGATTAAAAGTATAACCTTTAGTTATTTTATTTTTTATTCGATATCGATAATTTGTTTTACTGTAAACATACATCTGATCATCTCTCATTCTATTAATACGATACCTATATGACAAGCTGTCAGAAGCTTCTGTCAATACATATGTGGTGTGATATAATGTATATTTAGTATGCCTAAGATAGATTGTTTGTTTGTGTGACATCATATTCATCTGTGTGTTACTATATAAATTTTCTTTGATCGTATCATGAACAAGAAAAACTGCATGAAATTAGAGAACAATCTTATTTATTTGCTCTTTTTTTCTATTTTTCTTCTGTCATCTATTTTCTCTTCTCCTTACTGTACATTCTACCAATCATTATTGTCAAGTTATAAACAAATTATGTGTTACTATATTAATTTTCTATAGAAAAGAGGAAAGAATTTCTAATGGAAAGTCGACGTCTTACAATGTCAAATCCATCAGCCGTATTCTCCATCATTGCTCACGAAGCATTAGATCATATAACTACTGAAAGTGAACATGACGATGGAATAGGTCATGAAATCGGACGACAACATTCTCGACGACGAGTAAAAGTAAATTAATATATATTCTTAATTTCATATAGATTGACAGTTAACTATCTTCGATAATTCAGATACGTTTAGTATGAAGAAAAAAAAACTATCTGATCAGAGAAAAAAATAATATAGAACATTTATAATGTGCCTTGGAACAAAAAAAGGATGATGGGATGTCAGAGATAAGTATTGCTCCTAAGTAGACAAACATTTGTAGATTTTTGCTTGACTAGAGCATATGTCTCATCATAACATCTAGGTATATTCTTCTTTTTGACAGGCATGTGTTGTCTGTTCTTCTATATAAGAGCTAAGAAAATGTCAAGAAGTGATTTTGCACATATATTACAATGCGAATCGATGTAGCAATAAGTTGTCTGCCTTTGTAAAAGAATCAGACGACTCGTATTACTTTGCAAAAAAAAAAAAAGAATGACCTTCTTATCTCATCGTGTATTTGTATGAGTATGGTATAAAAAACAGTCATATACAAAATACCAATGTATTTTATTTGATCAGACACTAGATTCATATAATAGTAAACATAGAATACAAAGACACACATGTTGAATGATAACAAAAAAATACACACCGGAAATACCATCTGTTTTTAGTTACAGAAAAATAAAAGACTTAGAAATATATAGAAGAGCAAATGATGACATCGTTAGCAATAGCATTTGATTGTAACATGGATAGCAGTACGATTCAGCTTTCAAAGAAACGAGACAGTATCGTACCATTACGCGACAAGCAGGTAATTGTTATTATGGAATTCGTTTATTCCTATTTCTATGCCCACGTCGATCTTGTATATGTATATGTTTGTTAATTATCCGAGGAAAAATAGACGATAACAACGAAACGACCACCAATAGCGCTGATATGACTTATGCGTATTAACAAACGCTGTTAACAGTCGTTTTTTTCTCTTCTGAGTATTCCATCATACATACTTACAAACATACATACATACATATATATATTTTGTTGAAAAACAAGTGAGTGACGAATATTCGTTAATATGGAACATCAACAACAACAACATCAACAACAACACTCGGTTTCAAAACGATCATATAAAGTGATTTAAGACATAATAATAGAAAACATACATTATTAGGAAAAAAATATTTTTGTTATTTTTTGTTTTTTATTCTAGCGTGAATTTAATGCGTTACCAGAAAAAGTTTTACTTGCAATATTTTCGTATTTACCACATATTGAATTATTACGTTGTGCGCGTGTATGTCGTTTATGGCGTTCATTAAGTCAAAATTCAAAGTTATGGAAAACAGTTTTTCTTCGACCAGAATATCATGGTTTACATGTAAGACATCTTGATCAATTTCTTAATTTAATTGATCATAGATTTTCAACATCATTAAAATATATTGAATTACCAATGGAATTAATAACAGCAGATGTTCTACATGAATTAGCTAATAAATGTGCAAATTTAAAATATTTAACATTAGATTTTTCAACAGCAATGCAATTACATGATTTTAATGATCTTAATGCATTTCCATGCAATCTTAAAATGTTGTGCATTTGTTTATCTGAAGTTATTTTCCTTGAAGGTTTCATGAGACGTATATATGCATTTTTATCATCATTAGAAATCTTACAAATTATTGGTAAGAAATTAAGCATATTTCATATACAAAAAAAAATAGACGTCCTTTTTTTTTTATAAAATTATAGGTACGATTGAAAAATCGAATGAAGCTGAAGAGGAAGTGTATGAAACAATTAATATTAGTAAAATTAAAGCACAAACACCGAATCTTCGAGTAAGCTAATATTGATTATATTTTTTTATATATTGATCATGAATTTTTTTTTATAGGTTATTAATCTATATGGTATATTTTTTGTTGATGATAATCATATAGAAATAATAGCATCTGGTTGTATTCATCTTGAGTGTCTTGCATTAAATTATTGTACACGTGTTAAAGGATCCAGTTTTAAAACTTTATTACAACGTTGTAAAAAGTTACAATGTCTACTTCTTCAAAATACTGGTAGAGAAATAAAAAAAAACAAAAATGATTGTATGTAATTTTTTTGTTTATAATCAAATAGGTATTGAAGATAATGCAATGTTAACTGCTGAATGGGAAGCATCTGTTATTAATGAACTTGATATATCATCAACAGAATTAACTGAACGTTGTCTTTTAAATTTATTTACACGTATGCCAAAATTAAATTATTTAGCTGTACCAAATTGTGATGGTTTTACTGATCAGGTATATAAATTGACTTATGTAATATTTTTGTTTTTTCTTCATTTTTTTCTTTTCTTCATATTCAAGGTACTTGATCTATTGATTGATCAAGGAAAATTATCAAATTTACGAGCTATCGATATAAGTAATACTGTCAATCTAAATTATGAGGCTCTTTTTGGTTTACTAAAACTTCACGGTCGTCAACTACGTGGTTTATCATATGCTGGTAATTCAAAAATAACTGAACAATTCTGGATTAATGCAATAAAACATTTAAAAAATATTAGGTAATTTATCATTTTGATTAAAAAAAACACATCAATATCTAATGAAGTATTTGCTGATATTGATCCGATTTACGAGATACGCTTGAATTACGTTGAAAATAGTAAAGCATTAGATAATCAGAGTCAAGGATGAATGTACATTTTGTTGATATTTAACTTGATAATATTATTCCATTATCGATAACAATACAAATACAAATTATTCACTAGTAGTTTGAGAAAAACAACGGAGTATTTATGTTATATTTTGATAGAAACATGTGTATTGATACACATGAAAATACAAAGTCCACTGTTTTTTTTATTAGACGTAAAAATGAATGATTGGAGAAAATGTTTTTTTAATTAACGATATTATATATGATGAAGTCTAGAAAATTAGCTTTTAAATGCCGAAAAAATATTATTAAAATTGAATTATTTTGTTTTTAAGAATTTTGGTAATTGGTACTTCACATGGATGGTTTAAAAAGATAAATACACGTATTCATATAGATCAAATTTTAGAAGCATGTGCACAAGAATGTCAAAAACTTGAACGATTAGAAATACAGTGGGATGAAGAAACACTAAGATGGAATGAAAATAGTTCGAAATTTATTGATCATATACGGTATTATATTATATTATATTATTAATTGTATAATTTTTTTCGGTTTTTATTTAGAATTCGTTGTACAAAACTTCTATCATTAGTATTAGCTGATGGTGAATATTATGAACTTGTTCGATCAAATTTCGAAAGAGCCGATCGACAACGTGTTGTACGTACAACAACAAGCGATCAGACTAGTATCGTTAGTCTACTCAATTATTATAATGATTTACGTTTTAATTAATGTATGAACATATATATGTGTTTGTGGATATATTAACGTGTGTTTTTCACTTTTATTTTCTTCTTTCATGGTCAACCTATTTAATAAAAAATAACTCCTATAATAGGATATATTTGCCTTGTAAAATATTGATGATATGAGGGTATAGCCTTGATTGGTCAGGTGAAACTGATGGCCTAGAGAAAATTTGTTTTAAGTTTTACTTATTAGATTGTCAAATAACACATATGACTACTTTAAAGGACGGAAAAAAAACGAAAACGAATGAAGATTAATAAATTCGATTATTTTTTGCACAAGATTTAACTATTGTTTAAATTAAGTTTTTTAAAATAATTTACTAGAAAAATTTGATCATGATTGTTAGTTTATTATTCGAATATGAATTAGAATGATTAATGTGTTTGAAAAAGACTACATACGTGGCCTTTAATTTCATTAAAAACAAATGATTAATCAGTCTTATAGTAATATTCAAACTACGAGATAAACATAGGTATACTTGTATGTCTATTTACGTCATACAACTATAATTTACAATTATTGTATATACAAAGGTAGGCGCGTGTATTCTTTTTTTGGTGACATTTTTTCCTTATGTGTTGCTTTCTGATTCGACATCAGTGATGTTTACCTGTCGTATTACAAGGTAATAACAGTTGCCGCAAGCCGCAATTGGCGTGTTTTTGTGGTGTAAGTAATTACTGAAGGTTTGTGGTTGACTATACGTATTGTGTCTCTTACTCTCTCTCGTTTTATGACTGATTTTTTCGTTTTGCCAGTCATTGTTACGTACGCAAAAAAATGGCCATGATAAGCGATTTTACTAGTCGTTCGAGCGAAAATATATCATCATTGCTTTTCGTCTCTCTCTCTCTCTATCTCTCTGTCTCTCTCTCTTTTCTCCTATTTCATCTCTATCCATGCATGGTCGAGTGAATGTATATAAACAATGATCCACTAGCAGCTTTTCTTCATTCCTTGTTTTCTACAAGTAAGTACTACATTTACATTTGAAGTACATCAATTACAATGGCTAACTTTTCATATCAATCATCTAATGGTGGTTATGGTGGTGGTGTTGATGCTGCTTTCCAACAAGCTGACACTGACCGTGATGGCCGACTTAATATCAACGAATTTCGTCAATTTCTCGGTAAGTGAATTTTGTTGAATTGTTGTGTATAAATCTATTAATGATTTTGTTACTTCTTTTCAGGACAAAGCGTAAACAGTGCTGGCGGTGCTGGTGGATACAGTTCTGGTTCATCATTCGAATCAGCATCATATGGTAATGGTGCTGGTGCTGGTTACGGTGCTGGTGCTGGTGCTGGTTATGGTGCTAGCGCTGGTGCTGGATATGGTGCAGGTAGTTCAAGCTATGAATCATCATCAGTACAACAAAGCGGTTTTGGTGCTGGTGGTGCTGCTAGTGGTTATGAAGCTCAATTTGGTGCTGGTGGTGCTGCTGGAGGTGCTGCTGGAGGTGCAAGCCAATATGAATCATCACAATTCGCAAGCAGCGGATACGGTGGTGAAGCTGGATTCGCCGCCAATCAAGGTGGAGCATCCTACCAATCACAACAATCAAGCACTCAAGTACAACAATATGCTACTGATGCTCAAGGTCTCTTCCAAGATCCAAACCCACAAATAATTCGTCGTCCAGCTGCAGGTGGTGTACAAACATATACACAAAATATTCGAGTTCGCTTTCTTCAACCACCACCAATTCCACCACCAGGCGTAAGTAGTTTGTCTGATTTATTATGTCTTATATCATAAAATTTAATTGATCATTATTTTTTATAGCCACTCATCATCAAAGAAGTTCGCCCACCTCAACCACCCCCACCACCACCTCTTCGTATTCGTCAACAAGCTCCACCTCTTCCTCAACCACCCCCACTTGTTCTTCGTGAAAGACCACCACAAGTACCAGCTTCAGTTGCTTCACAAACTGTTATTCGTCGTTTGGCTGCTTTACCAGTCCCACCACGATCGGTTGTTATTGAACGTCTTCCACCCCTTCCACCACGACCACGTACGTAATTTTTTTCCTATTACTATTCTTATTGTATTAACTATTCATTTTAGGTGATGTCATCATCGAACGTTGGATCCCATATGGAGCTCAAGCTAAACGACGAACCATTGTTCAACGTGCCGCTGCTGCTCAACAATATCAACGACCACGCAATGTTATCATTCAATACGAACCAGTTCAAGTCCGTGTTGTTCGTCAATTCCAACGTCTTGGTGTTACACAAGCTAACCCACAAGCTTATGTTCAACAATATGGTGCTCAGCTTCTTGATGCCGGTACACTCCTTCAACAAGCTCGTTCTGCTGGTGTTGTTGAAGATATTGTATGTAGATCATTTTATTTTGCTTTCGTTGTTTAATTTATTATCTTATTTTTCTATAGTCACCACCTGCTGGAGCTGCTTCAGCCGCTGTTGGTTTTGGTGCTGCCTCTTATGGTCAAGAATCACAATTTGCTGCCTCATCAAGTCAAGAAGCTGGTTTTGGTGGTGCTGCTGGTTTTGCTGGTGGTGCTGCTGGTTTTGCTGGTGGTGCATCTGGTTTCGAAGCTGCTGGTGCTGGAGGATACAGTCAATCATCATCATTCGAATCAGCTCAATTTGGAGCAAATGGTGGTGGTGCTGCTGGTGGTTATGAAGCTCAATTTGGTGCTGGTGGTGCTCAAGGTGGTGCTGGTTTTGGTGCATCATCATCATCATTCGAATCATCAAGCTTCCAAGCTGGTGGTGGTGATGCAGGTTTTGGTGGTGGTGCTGCTGCTGGAGGTTTCGGAGCTTTTGGTGGAGCTGATGCTGCTTTCGCTGCTGCTGATCTCAACCGTGATGGTACCATCGATCAAAATGAATTCCGCCAATTTATTAGTAAGGCTTCATTTTATTAAATTTTATATATAGTTATTAAACTATATTCATCTATTATTTTTAGGTCAAAACTATGGTGCTGGTGGTGCTGGTGGTGCTGGTGGAGCTGCTGGTGGTTCATCATCATACGAATCATCATCATTCCAATCACAATCAGCTGGTTATTAAAAAAATTCAATACTCAATCAAAAACTAAATATCTAAAAGCTAGCTACATATTAAAATACTATCAATATGTTTTCGAAAAAATCTGGTCGATTTATTTATTTTCTTTACTAATACTGCTTCTATTTGATTTATTATAGATTATGTTTTTTTTCTTTGTTGCATTGTTTTAATTTCTTTTTGAAGTTTTAAGGTTATAATTTTATTGAAAATAATATAAAAGCGCGCGAAAAAAAAATATCCTTTTTTGTTATAACCATTAATAAAATAAATCATAGAAAAAATCAAAAGTCATTAGTTTAATAAGATAAAATCAAAACATGATATTCTATAAATCAAAGATTGAAGCAAGGGAAATAAAATATCGAATATAAGTTTTATCAAATGATGACATACAGATTTTTTCGTTCGATTCTATGACTGGAAAAAATATCTCCAATCATCATAACTAATGATAGTACTTTATCTTAGTTTGTTTATCAGGTCATGAAGAAAACTCAATCTTGTCATATCATTATACCTGGTAAACAAAAATAATATATCAAAATAAGCGTTTATATTATATTTTATTAAATAAATGCGGATTTAAATATCATATAAATATATACACATACAGATAATGTTTTTTTCAAACTTTTTCTGGTCCTAATCTGACAATTGGGCCTGTAGGTGCGTCGATAATATGTGCTAAATTTGCACCAATTAGATCATGAATATGATAATCAAAGCCTAATAAACAATTTTTTTTCATATCTCTCAATCGAAATTCATTCATAGGTATTTCTTTATATGTTCGTCTTGATAGCATTTGTAAAAGTGTTCGTCGACCTTTATCTAAACATGTGATAAATGATGATAAATTTGGTAATGAAAACCAATATTCATTGATTTGTTTTGGTAAAAGTAAACCTAATTGTATAAGTAAATGAATATCATTTGTATTCAATTTAAATTCATTTTCTAATGTATTTTTATCAATTGATAAACGTATATATTTAGGTAATAAATCTTGAATAAAACGTTGTTTTAAACGTGTTTTTTCTATTGATAATGATGATAGATTATTTTCACTAAGTTGTCGTTCAATTATTAAATGATAATCACTTGTAAACATTAACATAATACCATGATGAGAATGAAATAAACGTATTTGATTTTGATTAAACATTTCCTGTAATTCACAATCAATTAATGTACGATTATTTGATTTTAAAGAATATAATTGATGTTTAAATATTATTGGTGGTATATGAAGATAATTAATAAATGAATTTTTTGAGATATCAACAAAAAATGTCAAAGAATCAGATGTTAATGATGAAGAATTTTTTAGAGATTCATTATTATTTTTTAGACGTTTTGTTGAAATGGAATTTAAAGAAGAATAGGAACGTTTCATTTTTATCTAAAATAAAAATAAAATCTTATTCTAGTTTATAGATATATTGAAGTGTTGGGATGGTATATTTCTGCTAAGATTGTACAGCTTTCCACAGAATCTGCAAACTATGTTCTGTTATATCAATTTTCATTGTAGGAAACACTAATAATGTTTTAGTATTTAATATTGATAATTAAATAATATTGAAATACGAAAATCATGTACGATTATTTCATAGATGATGACTGTTAATTACACAATTGAACTGAATATGGCTTAAAATCATTTCATTTTTGTTGTTCTTGTATTGACAAGAGAATATTGTTACACAATTACATATGAGTGCATTGGCAGTTTAGTATAACCTTTCAATATTCAGTTATTTCTGTCATATATATACCGAATAAGAGAGAAACTTCTAGCATAAACTGAACTACAAAAGTAGTAACCAATAAAAATACCAAAGAATATTAGACTTATTTTCGAAAAATCTATATAGATGACGCTATTTTTCATTGATAACTGCACGAACGCACTGTACCATCGGTATTCATATATAATACTCAAATTCTTTCACATATTTTCGCTCTACATCATTTATGCAGTAAGAGTGTGTGACTGATTTCATTCCATCTCATGTAACGTCTGTATGAAAGATTATCTACGGCAGTGGCGTATTTAGGAGGCGATCGCCCCCACTTCCGAATTGGTTTTTGATTGTTTACATGAAAAATGAATGAAGAAATAGGTTCACACTACTTCAAATGGACTCAACAAATAGCTTTTAACCAAAATCGCCCATCCATACTCAAAAAAAAATCGTCCCCCTTTCCAAAATCCTAGATCCGCCACTGATGTACGAATTTGCTACCAAGTAATAAAAATATCATATTTTTAATGTATCGTCCTAAAATTAAGCCAATTAGTAAAAAATGGTCGTCTTTTGAAGCGAAAAAAATTGTATTGTTTCGTTTTTCTTATTTCTCCCAAAAGAGGCGAATTTGTAATCAATTAATTATTGCAAAATTAAATTATGATATGATTGATAAATATAAAGAATGAGAAAGAAAATGGTGTTTTATTTGACATAATGAATACTGACTTTACTTCGTCAAAAATACGAAAAGGTGAAAGAGCAGTGTCCTATAGTAATTATTTGTATCCATTGAAGCGTGAAAATCTTAATAGTTCATTCGTATGTGTTTTGTACTACTAAAGCATGTCCTTGTTCTATAACGGTGAAAATGAATACGATCTTGAAATGCAATGGTACACATCACAATCATGGTTCGAAACTAGAGGATGTGGGTAGCATTTTGTTATAGTTAAACACCCACACCCTCAATTTATACATGAAACTCTCATGTAAATCGATATTGGAATAATTATGACTGTCATTTTATAAGAGTTTTTAATAAGTTCAAAATAATTGCATTTCATGAGAAATTTTGAAGTATCTTTAAAAACAATTTATACATTGTTAAATATATTCATATTTTTTTATCATTTTAATTGATTTAAATTATTGCTTGATGAGTACTATGTATTAACAAAAATAGTTGTATGAGTTCTACAATTTCAATCATTGATATGTGATATGCGTAATCTCGTTCATCATGTTTTGCATTCAATTATCAGTAGCCTAAGATATAATAAGGGTCATTTATGGATTGTTTTCAAATAATATCGTAGACATCTCAAATTTTGCAAATCAGTTCAGTATATTTTTGAATAAATAATGCATTAACTTACTGGATGTACTATCTTATGCGTTCTTTAGTTTTATTATTTCTCTCAGGATATTATACAAAATCTTGATCGGAAAAAGTCAAGATGATTGATTTTGTAAAATATTTCAATATCGAATATAATTTCTCAACTAAATATCAATATATTGTTAGAAAAATAATTTGAATCTCAATAGAATAATCCTGTTGATGACGACATCTGTCGATCTGTATGGTTGAGAAATTAGCCAAACAATATGTCTAGACCCTATTATTATTTTTTTGGGAAGAAGGAATCAGTCATGTACACGTAGGCAACCAACTCGCCTTTTGTTCTGCTATTGGCGATAATTCATATACATATTTCCACTATTTTTACAAAGAAATTGTGGTTTTGTCACGTTGGTAGTATTCGTGATCGAATAGAAATTCAATAATAACTTCCCTTTATGCTAATATTTATTTATTTGCCTATTTGGCGTGTTTTTTTAGATACACACCTCTTTGGTTTTTATTCTTAAACGAGTCAAATAATGTCTAAGCATAAATTGACAATCATTAATAAAACAATCTAAATGAATAATAAGATGAATGTTCGAATGATGACATCCAAAGATTCATTGATTTTTGAAGGCTGTCAAATAGTTTTTCTATGTTTTGTATGGTATGGTACGTCAAAAACAAAAATCGATATATCTCTTTATTTCTATCATAATTCATTATTATTTTTTGTCTGATTAGGTGTATCAGCAGCAGGGAATGTTATTGTTAAAGAATTACTCAATGATTTTCCGTTTCCGTTGACCGTTACACTTGTCCAACTTTTCAGTGTGTGGATTTTAAGTATTCCACTTCTTCAGTATGTATATCTATATATTTACAGATGTATATATATATTCAACATAATATTTTTGTAGTTTTTGGAAAGTTCCTGCACCTGAATATCTATATCAAAATCGAATTTATTATTTAAAAGTGATTATACCATTAGCCATAGGCAAATTTCTTGCACAATTATCATCTCATGTTAGTCTTTGGAAAGTACCTGTTTCTTATGCTCATACAGTCAAAGCAACAATGCCTTTATTCACTGTGTAAGTTTTGTTTGTTAAAATATTCGATTAAACATAAATTCAAATATAAGATTAATTGATTAATCATGCTAAGAAAGTATTTTATTCACATGAATTATGATCTAGACAGTACACGAGGGAATAGGTAACTTGAAGGAATTAAAATTTGGAAATTTTAGATTCATAAATTATCGTCATTATTATCTGCTAAAGATTGAAGTATTATAAAATGAAGAGTCAGTCTTGTTTTTATTCGATAATATAGAAATGTATACTACTAAATGAGCTGGTGCTATAGGAGCTTATTATAATTTGATTAATATTTGAATATGTTTATTTTATTTTATAGAATTTTGTCTCGTTTAATATTACGCGAAAAACAATCCTTATCTGTTTATTTTTCACTTCTCCCAATTATTATTGGTGTCATCATAGCAACAGTTACGGAAATCTCTTTCAATATGGTTGGTCTTATTAGTGCTCTACTCTCAACATTTGGATTTTCATTACAAAATATTTATTCAAAAAAAGTAGATTTTGTTTTTCTCTTTTTTTCATTGCTATCATTTTTGTTTATAGTCTTTAAAAGACATATCAATTCATCATTTTGCATTACTTGCTATATTAGCTAAATTATCCTGGTGTTTATTTGTACCTTTTTGGTTTTTTTACGATGGAATTGATATATATTATAATACGAAATACGTGAGTACGTGATAAGAAAAAAACTAAAAGAAATATGTGTTTTTTTCTTTTTTTTTTATATTCTAGCATTCGTATGGTCCAGCAAAAAAAATATTTTTTTATTTATTTATTGATGGTCTTCTAAATTTTCTACATAATGTTGTAGCATTTACAATGATTTCACTTGTATCACCGTTATCATATAGTATTGCAAATAGTACAAAACGAATTGTCGTTATTTGTATTTCATTATTAATATTAAGAAATCCAGTAACAAACACAAATGTTATTGGCATGAGTTTAGCTTTATTTGGTGTTTTTTATTACAATAAAGTATGTTAATTTACTACTTCATTCTTACAAAGAATGAGAACAAAACTAATGAGAAACGATATTGACATAGTAAATTCTCTTCGATGAATGTTATCAGTTAAACACAAATCTTTAAATCGAAAATTCTCAATCTAATAGATTATAGTCCTAAATAAAACTCAAGTATTACTTGATTATCTCAATTGACATGACTTATTGTCTAGTATCTTACCTTATACTTTCAATTAGGAATATGCCAAGATTTCTGTCATACTCAATCATCAATATGTCATTCATAGATACTATTCAACTGATAATTGTCATATGAGCCCTGAAGGGATTCGTGTCATTATATTTTTTTTTTGCTCGTGATTATATGACTATTTTATTGAATTTGTAGACTATTGCAGGATATTACGAAACAAATTGAAATATACAATTTCCGCCTGAGAATTTTCTCAATCAGAGATCTAATGATGTCTCATAAAATCTAACTCTAATCAATGATTTCCCTTTGAGATATTGAATACTTAAGAAAATCAAATAATCCTAGATCGCTATTAATAAAAAATGAATTTAATATCATACTTTTTCTTTCAGGCTAAATATGATCAACGTCGTGCTCAACAGAAAGAACATATTATTCCTTTAGTTCGTAGTGAACCCAGTCTAAATACATTAAATCTTGGTACTATTAAATTTACTCATCCGGATACTGATTTAATATCTCGACATCATCCATCATATCATACATCTCGGCCATTTTACAACGGTTCTATACCCAACTATGCCAGTAAAACATATAAAAATATTTAATTTTTCAAGACTTTATTTTTTCTTGTTTTGGTGTTTTTTTGTTTTTGTTATTTCCTAATATCATCATGATTATTCTTTCTAATTATTAAATTTATTTTATTCTTAAAAGAGCAAACTAGGAAGATACAAGGCTTATTTAACCTTTTGAAAAGAAAAAAAAGATGCAATAGATCAACATAAGAAATCAACAAAGCAATAATGCGGCCAAAAAAAAAAAGAGCGAGTAAATAATAATAATAATAGTAATAATAATAAATGATTTAAGAAAAAGAATATCTGTAACGCAACAAAAATTTCATGATACAAAAGGAATGACTGACTGTCTTTTGTTTCTATGTAAATGTTAAGATATTTTCAGAATAAAAAAAACAAACAAATGTGTATATCTTAATTATTCGGATTGACTAGTTATGGAATGGAATAGACACACACACATGATTCGATTGTCATTTACGTTTCGAATAAATATTTTGCTATATGTACATAATCATATGACTAGAGAGATAAAATGCACTGTGTGTCGAAATATTTTAATATGGTTTAGCTAAATCTTTTGGTCGTTTTAATTGAACTTTTAAACGTTTCATACCAATTTGAAATCCATTCATCGATTGTATAGCTTGAAAGAAATTAAATTAAAATATTTTAGTTTAGAAGGAAACAAAATTTACCTTGTTGAGCACATTGAGGATTATCATAGGAAACAAAACCTACAAAAATAAATTTGAATTATTAAACATATTCTTTAATGAGACAAGAGAAAAGAAAAGAGTACACGTGCAAGAAGGAGAGAGAGAAAAAAAAGAGAACTGTATTGGATTGTCACATCACAACATCAATATGTATTAAAATAAAAAGAATTTAAAAATGATGAACAATCTTGATGCGGCGATCCAGCACATAGTTCACATCTTTTTTTTTTCAACTCTTTTTTTGCGTCTACTCTTTATATTTTCTCTCTGTCTCAACAAAATATATATATATGGATTTTTTTATATGTACCAAAACATTTGGATTGATTAGTAGCTCGATCAACATAAACTTTAGCCGATATAACATTGCCAAATGGCATAAACATGGATGCAAGTTCGGAATCGCCGAATTCTTGTGGTAAATGGTAGATGAAAAGATTGCAACCGTCTGGACCAAAGAACTGCGGTAAAGCTATGGAGATCGAAATCGATTATTAAGATTAATTCGTGAAAAAAATTATAATATTTTTCGCTAACGGTATCAAAAAGAAATGATTTAATTGGGGGGCTTTTTTTTCTCACCTTCTTTATTCGGAGATGCTAATGCGCCTGGTATAAGTGTTGTAGTTGGTAAATGTGAATAAATAGTCGTTGGAGCATAGATAGGATACTGAGCTTGTAATGTTGCATAAGCTGTACCAGGTTGTAATTGAAGACCCGTAGCAGAATCAATAGTTGGACCAACCATAGCTAAAATAATATTTTAATTGATCATTTACAATATCGAATCGAAGAAATTTGATTTTTAATCTTATCAAAATTTCTTTAACCTATACTTTTGTGTTTGATTTTTTTGATCTCAGAAAATGAGACATAGAAGACTTTCTTTTCATTTCGATGTTTACTTACCCTGGTATTGATGTTGAACTAATAATAACAATGAAAATAAACATGTTTAGATTATTTATTCCTCAATATTAATACGAGCCTCGATCAGATCCGATCGATTCAAAAAATTTTGTTCTAAATGACCGTACAATTCTAACAACATAAGACTAGTAAACATGTCAAGCATGATTTTATCTCAGATACTCATAAACTATCGATAAAATTTCATCCTAATATATTATTTATTTTTAAATAATTCTCTCGAATTTCTGGTGAAATTTAACGCTTAGTATAACAGAAAAGATTATACTTTCTTGAAATCATGAATTCTCATTTGATTTGTAGTCTATATAGCTCGAAATATTTCTAATGATAGACTTAGATTTATTATGCATTCTAATCTATAATTATAATTATACTAGTCTATCACTTGATGAATGTCATTTTATTGTTGTTCAAGTACACTTACTGTTATATTGCATGCCTGATGAAAATAAATCAGTTTGTTGACCATTTGGACCAGATACTGTTTGATAAATAGTGGGTGGACCATTATTAACAGGAGATGCATTAACTAATGAACAATTCGGAAAATCCATATTGTCACAATCACCTAAGACAACAAAAAAAAAGTATTTAATTTATTTTTGAAATTATTCTATGTATAATTTACCTGTTGATGGTGTCATTGTTCCATTACTCATTGATTGACCAGATGTAGTTAAAACTGGTATAGTTGTATACGTTGGATGACTACCGGTTGATGATGCTAATAAAGTTTGTTGTTGTAATTGTGTATATCCTTGATAATTTAAATTTGCAGCTATTTGTTGAAGTACTAAGGGATTTGATAAAAGTCCCAATGGTCCAGCTAATTGTTGCATACGTCTTAATTGTCGTTCTTTTTCTGTATCAGCAAATTTAACAACAATTGATGATGATGCACCTGGAAATGTTTGACTACCATGAATATTTTGTATAGCTTGTTGTGCTTCATTATGTGTAGCATATTTAACAAATGCACAACCTTTACTATCACCACTAGGTCCACGTAAAATTGTACATTCTTCTATAGTACCATGAGGTTCAAATATAGCTCGAACATTTTCTTCTGTCATTTGTTTATTTAACATTCCAACAAATAATTTGCGATCTTCTGTTTAAAGATAAAAGAGAAAGAAAAAAAAACTCTATATTAATAGACTTTTAAATTACAATAGTCAACATCCATAAAACATCTGTCATCTGTCCACATACACACACACACACATACACATACATTATCCGTTCAACCGGATATATTGTTTCTGCCTGGCAGGCAGTCTAGTTTATTAATCATACATTGTGACATATGACATATTATTCCCACAACACAGTAGTAGGTCTATCCCCATTAAAAAAAGAATTTCGTTTTAAATTTTATTTCTCACCTAAATTTCGAACTCGACTAATTGATGTTGAATAATGTGATTGAATTTGGTTAGATGCTGCGACCATCATTTATGTAGAGTATGGAATTGTTAGAGAATACTGATGAAGATGTAAAAAGAAATTTTCTTTTTCTCTCTTCTTCGCTTGCAAATCCCAAACGTCTACTTCTCTTCTTTTTGTCGACCGGAAAAAGTAGTCACTCTTTTTTTCTTCTTCTTTTGCTTCTTCTTTTTTTTTTTTTTTTTTCTTCTTTTCTCTTTCTCAACTACCTAGCTAGCTATCCGACGTTCGCTCCGTTCTATAGATTGGGTCAAGTTTCTTTTTTCCCAGCAACGAACGTCGACGATAGAAAATCTTATTAAGCTCTTTTCTTTTTTTTGTTGTCTATCAGGAAAAAAATAGAGAATGTAGCTACTCGCTCACACTCTTCTACCGATTGGACAATTTGTTTTTATTCTTCTATGCTCGTCTCTTTTTTTTATGAGCGCGCCTTGCTATTCTTTTTTTTTGCTATAGTGAAGGAAAAAAAAAGAAGAATTTTCCTTCGTTTTACAGTAGAATCAACCTGATATGTATGTGTGTGTATGTGGTAGAGAAAAAAATTAGTTAAAAAGAGATAATCATTATCAGAAAAAAATGCTGATGACGTTTTTTTTTTACAACGATGAGGCTGAGCACATAAAAACCAGCACGATGACGATGACGACGATTTGACATTACACCATTAAATTAAAGAAATAGAATAGAAAAACGTGTTCAGCAACAACACAGGCACCAAAGAACTACCATTGATAAATAACAACAAAATATATAATATGATGAACTCACATTAATTTTTTGTTGCTTTTGTCGTTAGAATCGTATAAACAGGTGCTAATCAAAGAAGTTTATCATGATGGGAAAAAAAAGAAGAAGAAGAAGCGGAAGAGTCTATAGTTTCCTCATTGTTTTTCAGTATTGTCAAAGCAAAAATTTCAAATAAACTTCAATTGATGCCGACTCATTTCCGTCAATTTTTTCAACAACACGAGATTGTTAATTTCCTTTACTATCAAATTCACTAGTTAGGTGTGCGTGTGTATGTGGTATATTAATTTGATATTCTTATTCAATGATATCAACCAATAGATAAACGATCCGTTAGGATAAATAAGCCAATAAAAAAAATATATGTATATATATATTACCTGTTCGCGATTCGCTATCTGCTGGTTTGACTTGAATAGGACGACTCATCTAAAACAAAACAAATGAATATACAAAATGATTCTTGACATTTTTATCCTTATACTATATTTCTAATCTTTTAGATTTTTTTTTCTTTTTCTTCTTCTATATATAATTAGTGACTAAAATAAGACGACTAACCAGCACTTCCGTTTTAACCCCGAAGAAGAGTATTCAACTGAACTCAGAAATTAATTGCTTAGCACGCAATCCTATGATACGTATATGCATCGATGATTTTTTTTCCTCTCTACATCTCGATCCATCATCGTCTTGCCAGAAAAGCAGTATATGTTCGATGTAACTCGCCAGAGGCGATTTCCACTTCTACATGCATCTGACATTTGTCATACAATACGAAATGTTTGCTGCCTATGTTCGACCATTTGCATATCTTTTCTCTTACTTGAACAACGGTAATTGCACACTCGCGACGGTTAAGTTCAAAGTTCTAATGAAACGGAAAATTGACACACGTGTCGAGATAGCCTACTAACTCTATATATACATATATAAAGAGATATATATTTTAGTAATGACAATTATTCAAACCGGGCGTGTATAATGAATGAGGGAAAAAAAAGATAATATACATTGTAATAGTCAACTTACGAGTGTAGTTGAAGATTCCGAAGAAGTGGAAGGAGACGTATCAGTGCTGTTGTCACGATATTTTCTTTTCATTGCGCGTTTACACCGCGCTTTCCAACTGGCGTAGGCTAGTCGGAGTTAAAATGCATGCTTAAAACACATACATACATACATACATCCAACAAGAATAGATTGATTCAATAGTTACTCTTTTCCTCTTGCACTTTCTATAAACTGGAAATAATCTTCCGAACAAAAAAAAAGAAAAAGAGGCGATGCGAAGAAAAAAAGAAGAAATGAGTTAATGGAGAAAAAAAAAAGAAATATATGTCTGTCGCGTGCTATTCTAAAAAGAAAAAGCGTGTCCATTCTGTAACTCGGAAACAACATCATGCACTCATTAGATTTGAGTGAGAAAGAAATTGAACACACACACACACAGAAAGAAAAGCAAAATATGAGCAGACGTTAAATATAAGTTAGTAACATGTTCATTGACAATCTAGAAATCCCTCAGGTATATAAAAGACATTGACTAACTGAATTTGACACAGAACAAAAAAAAAACTCAAACGATATATATATATATAAATGAAGTAATCAGATAAGATGATAAATACTGATTAAAGTCTGTTCAAATTTTTTTTAATCGAATAATTAAACAAGTGTGGTACTTAATGTTACATAGGTTTCTTTCAATTCTATTCTTATCATTAGCTTTCGAATTAAACGATGAAACCTATAACAAAACAATTAACAGATGTCCTATTGTCTGTATACTTGATAGTAGAACAATAGATTGAATTTTTCTATCTTTGGTAATATAGAAATTAGTTTTTTAATTAAATTCCATCTATGAATGGCTTAGTTTCACTGATCATTAACTTTACCAATACAATACAATACACACTGAAAAGATTTGAGCTAAATCATACTTCTAATGACATTCATTTTTTTTCCATCCAAATCTAACAGTTTCTTTGTTTTTCGTTAATCTCGGTATTGATCTAATAATAAGGGAATGAGATATTTCGCATCAACTTTTCATTACGATTTACTGTAGCAGATGTTCGTTCCGATCTCCCGACATAAGGAAAAAAGACAGAGTGTTCGGAATGACAAAATCAATAAAAAAACAGGGTGGTCATAATGAAAGCTGTTTAGGACAAAAATCATTTCCGAGCACCCAGTCATATGTCCGATAGTTCGGAATACCTAGTACGAAATGTCTTTGTCCCACTCTAAATATCAATAATAGAAAAAGAAGTGAGGGTAATGTCTTTTTCTCTGATATGGTACAAGACAAAACCGATAATTTCTATAAAACATTAGAAAATTGTCTTACTTTTTTGTCAAAATTTCATTTTATACAATATTGAAGACAAAAAAACGTCCTCCTACCTCCTTTTTTGGTTAGTGAAAAAAAGCTCCGATCTGTAGCTGTTTGCGTTCTCGAGTTATTCAAAAAAAAAACTGTGGCGCATATTCTATTCTGAAATGGGCAATATGTCGATGACGGGAATGTCAATATTAGCGTTCATACTACATTATTTTCTAGGTCGATCATCCTTCAACTCATGACTATATTAAGTTCGTATTATTTAACATCAATACAAAGGTTGTAAATTGCTAGATAGGAATATATTATGGTAATAAATATTATTATTTTATTTATGATTGTTTTTCATATGAGAAAAAATCTTATACTAATTCTTATGGATGTGATCTTATTAAGATATTTTACGAATATATAAATAAAATGACAATAATTTTCTAGCTATTCTTATAAGTACATATATTTTTTTCGATTATTCTATTTAAGGATCCCTTTAATTCTAAATATTGACATGTTATTATTGAACAAAAAAAACTATGTATATAAATTTTCTTAATACTATAAATATGATTATCGAATAAAACATTAGCGACATCTATTATACTTACACCAGGCAATGTACGTCGTTCATGTAGTGCTTGTTGAGCTTTGAGTGCCGAATCTCGATGACAATATGTTAGAAAAGCACATCCTAAAGAAAAATAAGATTTGATAATCAACTTCATACTAATATTTTCAACGATAGATTTGTCTCAATTAAATTTCTTACCATTAGATACGTCGACCAACATGATTAAATTTTTTTAAAAGAATGAGATATGTAATTCAAGTGTGTTCTATTCAAATGAGTGACTATATTCAAAAAAATTGACCATCTGCCAACGAAACAGGAAAGCAGACGAAAAAGAGAAAAGAACGTTTGTTCAACATTATCGACAGGTTATATACAGGAAGAAAAATGATTATTAATATCGTATATTTGCTTCTGCCCTATCCTATGTCGTCGACCACTGTGAGAAGAGAAACATTGGCATTATATTTTTTCTAGCCAATATCCGAAAGAATAAATATATTTGACAAGTCATCAAATATTTGTTACACCCAGACAGGTGGTCACTAACACGCGTCCCGACATATCAAAAACAATAATATTATCTCAAATCATTCATTTCTTATATAGTAACTGTGAATAAAACAACAAAGAATCGAAATAAATTGCCGCTCAATATCGATTATTTCTTTTTTTTTTCTTGTAAAATAACTTACCACGATGCATGCCTGTAAAACGATCTTTTAATACAGTTAACTCATAGATTTGTCCAAATTCTTCAAATATAGGTCGTAGATCATGTTCTTCTAAATGTCGTGGTATTTGTCCAACAAATAATTTAACTGTATCCATATCTTTTAGATCTGATGATGGTGATGTTGAACCATGCGACATATATGTTGTTGGCGAAGCGATCGGTGACATATAAGAAGAACTTACTGGTTGTATAGGTGTTAATTGTGATGATATATGATTATGTTGAGATTTTCTATTGTGTTTTAGTGAAGATGATGATGATGAAGAAGAAGAAGAAGGAAGAATAGGAGGTGCTGATGTTGGATATACAGTTGCATATTGCATAGATGATGTTGTTTGAATAGGAGTAAAATATGTATGTGATGGTGGTAAGGATGGTTGATGACTGTACTGCATCGGTAATAATGATCTGGAAGAATGAGTAAGCACAATTCTATCCAAAAAAAAAAAAGAAAAAAGGCGTAGAAAAACAGATCGTTTAATGAGAACTATGACTGTAGTATTGACACACACACTTGCTACAATGCATTCCAAAAATATATAGTAACAGAGAAAAAGAGACTATGAAAGGGTAGCAAAGAAGCAGAAGAAAAATCTCCTTTTTCTTTTTTCTCCCAATGTCCCTCATCGATATCTATACTTGCATTTTTTAATACGATAGGCAGAAAAGGCAAAAAAGCTACTATGATTAGTGAATGAGAGAGAGAGAGAGAGCGAGCGAGGGAGAGAGAGGAAAAAAGGGAAAATCATCATTGCATTGTCGACCACTATAGTAAGAATGAACAACTAGGAGAAAAAAAAGAATTAATTTATATGTAAAACCAAAAAAAAAAAAGAAAAAAAATGAGAAGAAAAATGTTTGTAGCTCACGACATCAATATATTGACATTAGTCGCTGTCGTCATTGCTATAAACTAAAACATAGTAAAAGATCGATGCGATAATCATCTTCATGAACGCGTGTGAATAATGATGTCTTTTCCCAGTCTACTCTCTAACAGAATTGTTGATGAATGATGAGTTCTAGTAACCATCATTTCACTATCTAAACCCAATAACTGATCACAAACGGAAGACATTTTTCTTGTTATGGGCTCGTGCATGCGTGCATTATAACAATTAGGAAATTAAATTCGATCAGCAAGCGGTCAAAATTTGTCCGTCATGGGGTTTTTCGCTCTCGTGTTTTATCTTCAATATAATTATCAAAAGAGAGAAAAAAGGAAAAACATGAAAAGAGAACATATATATATAACTAGTTCAATCAAGCAAATAAACTAACTGAATTGGTAGTCTTTTTTCTTACCTTTCTCTTTTTCTTTCTTTGTTTTCATAGTTAGATAAACATTTCTAGGTGATTTGTATACTCAAAGAAAACTATACCTGACTGCTGAGAAAAATGACATGAGATCAATATGGATAGCTTTCTTTTTTTTCAATTTAAATACTAACATCGATTCTTTTTTTTTCTTGTGTTATTTACTCTTACTGTTTATTTAACTGACTACAAGCAAGCACCTGTGCCTGTTTTCATTTTCTCGTGCATCTTAAAACTATTGTTACAAATTTCTTTTTTCGATCGAACTTATTAAATAAGCTATATATAAAATTGATTTTGTGCCGCTACAACGCTCATCATGTAGACAAATTTAATTAGGGAAATTTTTTGAAATAACAGAAGAGAATAGAATGAATACATTTATTTCTTCTTTTATATGACAGATGTCTAGATATCTTTTCTCATTATTTCAACGACCGATTTATAATTTGTTCAATGCTGATGATCAATAAACAGATGGAACGAAGAAATAATGATCGAGTTTGAATATAAAAAACTGTGATGTATTTCTGCTTTGTCATTGGTAAACATATCGATACCGGAAGACTGAACTATGATCAAAAAAAGAAGAAGAAGAGAGAGATTTCTCTTCTTTTTTCCTCTTATATAAGAAAATGGAATCTCTAAATAATCAAATTTTATTCAAGCAGAATAATTATTCATTCTTAATTAATGTAAATCTACTACAACTATTAACTCAGTTGTCAAATGTTTTTTTTTATATTATATTCTATTAGAGAAAAGAAAAAGGAAATCTTAAATTATACAAAAAGACATTTTTCTCGATGTTTTCCGTTTCTTTCTTTTCTTTTCTTTTCTTTTCTTTTCTTTTTCCTTTTTTTTGTTCTATTATAGATGAGAACAAATTAATGCAACATAGTCTCTAAGATGTTTGTAATTCAAATCATTTCTTGTCTGAGAGAATATAAGAAAATTACCATCGCAAAATTTATGTCACGCAATGCAAGAACTAAGACTATTCCCAAACATCATATCGTTTAATCGATAAAGTATATCATTAAGAGGTTAACATATGAAATTAATTTTTAATAAGTAAATGATTATTATTTATTCAATAATAATAATTAATCAAATTGATATAAAGATTGCTATATATATCATTAATTTAGATATAATCGAAGTTTTTGTCTTAGATATTGACAATGAGAATTTTTATGACACTTTTCATTTTTCAATTTCCTCTGTAGAAATCCACTTAATAATAACATCTAAATCTCGATGTCAATAGGCTATAAATCGACGATGTTAATCTATTCATAGATTCAGTTAACGGTAGCGAAGAAAAATTTAAGACATCTCATGTATTTTGTTAATAGCAAATAGTAATACTTGGATATGCTGAATTTTTTGAACATATTACTATATATTTCCGACTTGACAATGAATAATTCGAATCAGTACTTATTGATGCAAAACTGCAAGTAAATATTTTCTTCATCTTCTAAATGAAATAAAAAAAATCTTGTTTTCTCAATCGATTTTAATGATGTTTGTCTTAGATAATGCATTTTATCAGACTAAAAGCTTTCAATCAGTTGAATAATAAATTAATTATTATCATCGACTAAATCTTATTTAATGATTCATCATTGAACTAATAACGATCGAAGATTAAGAAATAGTATGTATGTATACACTAGTTTATAGAACGATTTCAGATAAATCGAATTATACAACAAAGTCATTCGTATAGTGAAGGAATTGAACATTGGACGCAACAACAGTTATAAATATCTATTTCGAAACAATCTTTGAAAGATAAATACTCATTACATTTTTGACAAAGTTTTTCTTTTTGGTCAAAAAAGTGAGCTCGAAATTTCGAGTTTACGAATGTCTAGTTTTCAACGAAAGTCTCAGCTCAGAACTTGAACCATCTATTTCTGATTGCTCATAAAAATACTCTTGGTTACTCTGAATCGACCGAAGTTATTCAAGAAAAATACATGGAGTTAAATGTTGGAATTTGTTGAGATACCACGAAGTCGTAAACTCTAAATTTCGAGCTCACTTTTTCTGACCTTTCTTTTTATCTGGTATGCTCTATCAATGACCATGCTATCAACTATAACAATTTCGAAATGAATTTTCAGAATTTCTTTTTATACACTTAATCAGTTATCGAACGAATTCGATTTATGCAACTAAAATATGAATAAGTAACAATGACTTGATAAAGTCTTATAGAATCTTGAAACAGCATGACTTCCGGTACTTTTAAAGTGATTCTAAGTAGTAAGGTGAGGATACTATTAGGACTCTTTAGTCATAGAGAGATGTATGAGCATTGTGTCGCCAACATCTTCATACTGAGTATGTCTCTAGAAAGTTTCATTTAGCACCGTTTTTCTTTTTAATTAAAAAAATAATTTATTAGAATAACAGTGAAAACTACAAAGCGACATATGCGTGTTATTTTTGTTGATGTAAAAGTAATCTTGGTGTCTACAAAAAGATAAACATCCAAAGTTTGATTAAAAGATTACGATGAAGTACTACTTGGAGATGCGCGGTACCAGTTTACTGATCACTGATATTACTGGTACTAAGCTCACTGAAGATGTCGGTGCACCGACATCATCAGTGCTTCAGTGAGCTCAAAGTCAGTGCGTTCAGTGCCAGTTTTTTCCAGTATCTGCACTGACACCGCACATCCCTATGAAGTACCATACGTATAGAAAAATCGTACAATTATCAAACATATTTTATTTTAATTTAGAAGAAAAATGAGATGTAATATATAGATTTCCATTTAATCTCTTTATTATAAGCATATATTTGAGATCTTTTTAATACATTCAACAAATATGCTCTGTCGAGTTTTGGTATTTTACAAATAGATGATATATTACGGAATGGATATTATTTTTCAAGCTTTTTCGATATATTTTTGCTGCTCGTTTAGTTAATAGTTGAATTTTCATGATTATGCAAAATCGATCATTATACATCATGCTTCTATATATTTCATCGTGAAAATATTTATTGATTTAGATAAATTAAACCAATACTTTTATGCTCATATCAGTTTTTCATTGATTTCAAATATTGTTGATGCATCTGATTACTACAAAAACAATATCTAGTATTCATATGATAAATATAATTATGGATTCATATTTATTAGTAACTCAAAACAAAAAATTGTTCGGTTAATACTATCGGTATACATCTAATTTTCATTAGAATGAATATTTTTAAACGATTTAAATATATGATATTATTTTTTCGTTAAGAAAAATAAACGATATATTAACGTTTTTATATAACCATCATTGTTGTTAATAGTATATATTTCTCGAGACTGTTAATCAGGAATGCATTATCGCTCTTGTTTTCTTCTATTTCTCTTGAGGCTATATAAGTCATATCAGTATAAATATTGATCGATTCCTTATGATGTACATTTGGATATATATATATATGCTTGTACACTTTTATTTTCTAATGTCTATGTATGAATAATTGATTTATATTGTTATTATACAAGATAAGAAAAGTAAAAGTGAAAGGGTCAAGCATTTGAACTCATTTATTTTTTTCTTCTCTTACTTTTAGTTTTAATCTCATTTCAAGTATAAGCATATTATCATTGAAATCGAACAAAGAATAAATACCATTGGTACAATTACAACCTTATCAGTAAATACAAATTGAAAAAAAAAGAACGAAAACACACTATCAATCAAGATACCAATTTTAATATGATCGAACATCCAACAATAAAGAGGAAATGATGTAAGATTTTATTCAATATATATATATATATGAGAAAGAACATTCTGACATTTTCCTTTATGTAGAAAAAAAAGGTCTCATCTCGAACATAGTAATTAATAAAAGTGAGTAATATATTTTCTCTTGTACGATAAGTTGTTATATAGATGTATACAAGAGAAAGGCGGAGAAAAAGAAGAGGCGGATGATGATGGAATGTTATCCCTTACCAACAGAATTGTATGCAGCACTTCAAGTGACTGAGTAACATACGCGCGTGTGTGTTTCTCTCTTCAATATCCCACGCATACACATACAATACGAATGAAGAATGAAGAAAAAAAAAGGAAAGAACGTTGTTGTAAGAAATCAAACAAGGTGTATACATATATATGTATGTGTGTGTCGAAAAAAATGTTGTCTAAAATGACATTTTCCTATTCACCTTGAATCAGTTTTTTATACAAGTAATTGAATGTAAAAAGCGAACAGGATAGGTAACATTACATTGTAGATTCAAATCTCATTTCATTCGATCCAATTTGTATCATCAACGAACATCGCACACCCACACACATAGACACTAGAAGAAATATGATCCATTGGTGTTAATATTAGGAAGAATTAATAAAAATTTGAATGGCGCCATTAAGTACAATAAAGTATGTACGATGTCATAGACTAGATTTATTTTTGTTGTTTTTCTTTTGATAATTGTACATCATATATAGATATTCATAACAAAAAAGATAAGATAATAATATTCTAAATGCAACTGTATATATTATTTATTCATTGAGATTTTCACTATTCGTTTACATTTTTCATATACGATATGGAAGACTGATTTTTACCAATAGATTAGTTCGATAATAAAAAAAGCGCTGGAGAATCAAGTGTTATTTTTTCTTCTCTCGTTTGTTTTGTCTTACAACTCATATATGAATACATTGAAAATCGTGTATTAAATTTCGAAATAATGAATAACTTTGAACAAAATGAAAATGTTTAATCCTGTTTAATCCTCGTTTGCTTTTTATTTGTTTCTTTTTTTAAAAAAACTAGTCGACAATCTTTTAACAATAGTGATAACCTTGTACAACGACAATCAATGTTGAACGGAGGCAATACAAATTTATTTGATGTCAAGTATAAAGTCTTACTACTTGGTGATACACTTGTAGGAAAAACATCATTACAACGTTTTATTGCTGGAAAAGATTTTCGAACTGATATTGGCGCTACAATTGGTATATTGAATGAATTCAATTTTTTAGTATTAAAATAAATAAAATCTAATCAATTTTTAGGTGTTGATTTTGTTAATAAAATTATTCCTGTAGAACAATCAAAGATTAATTTACAGATATGGTAAGATAAAAGATGTTTTACGACAAGATAATATTAAGTGTGTTTAGTTTATAGAGATAAAAGATCAAATAGAGTGTGAATATATAGTTATTTACTAAAATATGCTACAGAGTCTATCAGTTTGATTTGTAATCATTTAAGTTTATGTTGGATATTATCAGGGACGTACCGAATGCGGAGCGTAACGCCTTCCGTGCTTTGGAAAAAATTTTTCGTGCTAAATTGAAATAAAAATTTGTGCTGCCCGCCCTCGATACCTAGGCACGCCCCTGGATATTACTGATGAAATAGTTGCTAAAATGATCTTAATAGATGCAATGAAACTTCATTGTGACGAAGTATATATTTTCGATCGTAAACTATTATCTACGCTATAGTTTATGATCACAAACTAAATTAGAATCATAAAAGATCGCATATGACTATCGTGTGTTGATATAAATTTTCTATCTGGTCTTTTATAAACTTAAGAACGATATTTTTTCTTTGTATTATAGGGATACAGCTGGTCAAAGAAATTTTCGAACAATCGGTCGAGGTTATTATGCATCAACAAAAGCATTTGTTCTTGTTTATGACGTTACAAATATGGAAACATTTCGTTTAATTGAATGTTTCAGTCAATTAATTGAACAAGTAAGTTGTTTGAGAGAAGATTCTACTGATACAAAATTTTGAGGTAGGTTGGATTAGATATTGAACGTCGATATTTAGTAGCAAATAAAATTGATTTAATTGAAGATCGACAAGTTGATGAAGATTTAGGTCAACGAGTAAGAAATTTCGAAATATTTTTATTAATAAAAATCAAAACCTGTTCTCTTAAAGTTTGCTCTACGAAATAGTATGACATATTTTGAAACAAGTTGTAAAACAGGTGAAAATATTCAAGAATTTTTTGAACAAATTGCATCTGATCTTGTTCGTCAATATAATCCAAAATTAGTAAATAATTGTCTTTCTTTTATACATCAATATTTCTTAATTATATTTAGCTTGAATCTCATTTACCTGTACTAAATAGCTTTGCATTTAATTATTATGTTCCTCCAACAATTGATCATAAATTAAGTGAAAAATTACGTAATGCAAATAATCAATCAATAAATCAGACGAAAAAGAAAAAGAAATTTAAACGTATAGAATTATTTTCAATCAATGACAATCAACGCTTTCATTTTCGTCGTTTTATTATTTGTTGTAATCCAAGAAAGACAACTGAAACAGACGCTTAAATCTTCATAATATATATTCAACAAAAAAAGAACTACTAATTATTTTATTTTTTTGTTATATTTATATTGAAAGACATTAGTCAACTGTATATATTATTGATGAAACAATCCTATAACAGTGGTTTTGTTTTGTATAATTTAACTATAAATATTCTTTTTAGAATGAATATAATAACGATGTAGAAATAATTATTGTTGAGCAACACAGACAGACAAAACTCAAAAAAAACGGAGAAATACGTGTAGAAGTTTTTAAATTCTAACGAAAATAAAATCCGGAAAAGCGCACATTTTTACGATTTTTATCTCCGTTAACCCTCGAACGGTATCCTCATCTTGCTACATAATGAGAACTTAAAATTTTGTTTGTTTTAAGCTGAGCGTGGACGAATCGAGATTTGCATCATAATTTTCATCGAGCATATATACGATGGTATGAGTCTTGATAAATGAAAACATTCCTGATTAAAGATTTTAAGAGTCAAAAAAGGTGTTGTGGGTCTTGTCGGACCCACAAAAACCGTTCGAGGGTTAACTTTGTCTACTATGATTAACGGGTCGACAATTTGTGCTAAACGCGTTAAATCTCACAAAATAACGTATCAAACTGCGTTAAACTCCGCGTTTCAGAGAGTAATTATGGAGTAAATTTTAACGCAGTAGAACGCTTTCTGAAAAACTGCGTAGAAACGAATTAAGAATTCGTAAAAACGCTGATTGAACGCGTTTTTTTAAAGATCATGTCTGCCTGGGAAGTAATTCTGCTAAACTTTAAGCTGTGAAGCTTGTAGTCAAATTGTTTCTTCTGATTATCAAAAATGGCGTGATATATCTAAGTATACGGATTACTAATGCATTTATGATCTTTTTTTTACTGTGCTATATTTATCAAACCAGAAATATTTATAATTTACATTTATGCAAGCGATCCTATCAAGCTTCTATTCAGTTTTGTACAACGCTTATCAACGGCAGGATATAGTAGTATTAATTGATAAGATGATGTGGTTCGTATAAGTCAATATAACCTCAATTTGAACTTTTATAGAGATAAGCACAGGCACTGATAAATAATAGTCATGATCTGTATTTTTAGACTCTAGGGAAAACACTATGACTTTAGTAAATTATAACCATATGTTCAACAATACTCCCTCGTTATTAGCAATTAGTAAATGAAATTCCAATGAACAAAATTCAATATCTATGATTATTATTTCTAGGGATATAGTATTTACTAATTAATTTAGATCGTCATACGTATCGCATATCAATTATATTACAGCCATAGATAAATTCGCTTATACTCAAAATTACAACTATATATTAATATTCAAGGTGTACTATTATTTTCTAAATTATTTAAAAAATAAAAAGCTTTTTGACGAAACTTCATAGAGAATATTATATGAAGGTTGATGGTATGATTTTTATTGTGTGATATTTCATTTTTAATAATATTTACCTTGAATTTTATAAATAACAACATATGATATATAATCATAGAAAAGGTAAAAACTATTATAAAAAGTCATAATTCATGAACAAACAAGTCAGATAGTAGAATTTTTTTTATGAATCAACCGTCCGAATGATCCGTCTATACATAGAATTTCCATATTTAATATAACTATTCTTAAAACAAGATAATTATGAAACATTTTATTGTAATATTTTCTTTATTAAAACTAGCAAAATAATATTCTGTTTGAAGATTAGAATAACTCTAACATTGCAATAATATTAACTAAATATGAACGTGAGAACGGAAGTCATTATTACTGTCGAGCAATATGAATGAAGATCTTAATAGAAAAAAAAACATAGCGAGTTGAATAACAATCAGTCTGGCTTGACATTGATATTAATATATATAACGTTATATTTTTCTAATAATAATAGTTAATGTATACAAGAATTTTTATACATCTGATTCTGTATAAGTCGGATTTGATCGAAATAAATCTATTGTATGATGTGCATGTGGTTTTAAAATAGGTAGTTGATCATTATCATCATCGTCATGACTATGATTAGGAAATGTTGTCATTATTGGACTGTGTTGTGCTTTGAAAACGTCACTAGTTTGTCTTTTTCCTGAACTAATCATTGGTGATTGGTCAATAAGATATGAATTCCATGGAGTATTATCTAAAAGATGAGCAATACAATCATCTGCATTAATACTAGGCTCTTCACTTTCATTAATATCATCTTCATCATAATCATCGATATATTTTTCAGTAAATGGTCGAAGTTTTTTTAATGTAAATGTAACATTATCATTGTCATCAATATCATCAAGCATTGTTTTTGTTGACGGTAATGAAACAAGTTCAATTTCGATTGGTATTTTTTTAAAACTTCTACTTTCATTTTCAACAATTTCAGCTAGAAGATTTGGATTATCTTGAGATAATGTTATTGATAAACGTCTTATTTGTTTTCGTCGTGCATTTATTTGTGCACGTTTATGACGACGATGTTGAATAATAACAGGTAAAAGCATTAAAATACTTAATGCATACATTAATGGTACAAACATTGGCTTATATGTTGGAAGATATTCTATATCCGATTCATTTGAATTATTGTTTGATTTAAATATATCTTTACATTGAATATCAATATCATTTACATAATGAATAAAATGAAAACAAATAATAAATAAATAAAATAATTTATTTGAAGAGTTAAATTGTTGAAAAATTTGTATAGAATTTTGTTGATATCGATATGTTGCTGGAAATAAACCATATTTTATTTGTTCATGTTCAAATAATCGAAATGTAAGATAATAAGAATAATTTGTTGTTAAATTATAATATAAAATCCATGTATTATTATCAGTATAATCAATATTAACAGATAATTGATTTATAGTTCTATTTTCATTTCCAGATATTAATAGAACTATAGATGATGAAAAATAAATGATAATGAAATAAAGCATAGCTAATAATCGATTAATCTTAAATAATAGAAAAATATTATTTTACATGCGTTTATAAACTTTCTATTATCTTAATGATACTGCCTATAAAATAATAGAAAATCATATCAGAAAGACGAGAAAAAGATAATTGAAGAACATTTTTTTTCCATTAGAATACTATAGGTAGATGGGAATTTGTTCTAGTTTTTCTTCCTTTCCTTTCTTCTATGAGCATTATTTTACATGGAAAAACGCACCCACACCCGTCTTCCCTCTTTTTTTCTACTTTTCCATTTATTTCCTTCAAGTAGCATTGTTAACATAAAAAAAAAGTTTTAGAATGGTGATAATTTAGATTGAATTTGTGTAAAATATAATAGCCAAATTTATAATATTAATCAAATAAAATATTTAAAATGTATTAATTTAAGTAAACAAAAATCTTCAAATGCTTTGAAAGATTAGAATTGATGAAAGAGTACGCTTGATTTATTTATTACAAATTGAAAAGTTATTATTATAAGTGATATCTGAAAATTATTCTTTTGTTAATAAGAAGTCTAGATAAACGATATATATTAAATAGTATATTTACTATTCGGAATTTAAATATTAACTATTCTATGGAAGAACAAAAAAAGCTTTTCTTGTTATTAATTGTGTGAAATGTGGTTATTAATGCATGTTAAATTCTATAAAGGAAAATTTGGATTCCCTGAAGAGTACATTGAAAAAATTTCCTTATCTCATAACATATCATTAATATGTAAGAAATAGAATTCTTCTTTTTTTAGCAAGAAAATCCGGTTACATCACAGATATTTTTACAATTAAATTTTTTCTACAAATTATCTAATGATAAGTAAGATAAATTGAAATATATTCTAATTCTATCTTGAAGCTATGATATTATCTTTTTTCTCTTATTTAGATGAAGAAAAGAATCGATAGTAATTATCATCTTAATAAGATACGTTTTTTTCTGTTAACGATATTCTATATCTATTACTATAGCAAATAAAATTTAACGAAGCATCAAGAGAATAGTAATATATACTTTCCAAGAAATAACAATATATATTTGTCTATATTCTAAATACAATACATATTCAAATAGTAAAATAAATTTTAATGCTAATGATGGTATGCATACATTCCGAGCGACGGACTCTATTCTCAAACAGGAAGTCGATAAATACTACTCGAGCGAACAAATCCTCTCTTATACATCGATCGAATAATAATCTTCGACAAGAAATAATAGAATATGAATAACGTCTTTTATTGTTCAGTCAATCGAAATGTACAATGTCAGGCAATGTAGTATTATGTTTCTTAATTAAATAATATACATCTACGATATATTCTAAAAATCGATCAACCAATATTTTGGCTGCTAGTAAAGTAGAAGCATATTTTAAACAACGAATAAATTCTACTATACTTATTTATTAATTAGATGGATAATAAATTAAATAGAAAAGCGAATAGTATAAAACCACATGTAAAATTCGCATCCATTGAATGATGATACCAGTGTCAAATTAATAAGTGATTTAAACAAAGAAAAATAATTTATGAGTCAGTGACATAGATTATTATGCGTCTAATTTCAATTGAACATTCGTTCGAGAAACATCCGCTCAACGAATTCTAACTAACAGTATGCTCACATTTTTCATATCCCAAATTGTAATTTAGGATGATAACTGGTGCATCATTAAATTTAAAAAACTAAATCTCTGATTAATAGAGTTCCCTGATTTATACTTAACATACTTATTAAAATAGTTTTCTAGGGGAATCCGTAGCGGAATAACTCATATTGAAGTCTAAATTCATTTATGTAACTGTTTGTCTTACGCTGAAAGCAAACCCCGTCCATCTATATTTTTGGAAAGAAAAAAAATCGAAAACAACTAACATGTATATATAGTTCCCGTAAAGCTACATTCTAAGTTCTTTTCTATCCTTAGTTTATCATTTTAGCTTAATGGTAGATGCAGACATTCATTCTAATTCCATATTCGTTGATGACTTCATAGTACTCATATTTCTCTAGGATTAAGTTCAATAATAAAGTTTAATATAAGAGAAAATAAAAATATGTACTATCTGTTTATTTACGTCCATTCTATATTTGTAAGTACATAGTCATAAGCAATAAATGTGAGCAAACGAACTAGATTTTATATGAACAAATAAACTGTCGTTAAAATTAATTAAATATACAAAGAGTATTCTATAAATTAAGATGGATGAAAGTGCGCTCACAGTTTTTTACATTTTGTCTGAATGTTTCCCATATATATACACAAAGGGTTACATTAGAAATGGTTTAGGATCAGTTCAATGCTGTTCCTTTGTTCGTTTTAATGAGATAGTTTTTATACAAAAAAAGATGATCTCATAGGATTTTTTTTTGTAGAAATGACGGATGAAATATTTACATAAAAGGTGTCGAACATTGCTATTTCATTAGCCTGAAATAAATATTTTTTAGCTTAATAATAATAAAAGAAAATATTAAATGGAACTCTAAAGATTTGTTTTTTAATATAGTCCTATTTACATTTATCTTCTTATAAATTGAAAAAGTTGACTTTTACTGATATGTTACTTCCCATAAGGTGTCTCCCTCTTTCTAATGTTACGCCTTTAATCTTATGTAATTGGTTATCGAATAATAATATTTTGCTTATAACATAACGATGTTTATCGTGAGTCGATCAAACGAAACGAAAACACGATTTTTATATACTTCTATAACATACTTTCTAATTAGAAATAAAAAATACACCTGTAACTTATCGAATTATAATAAATCATAATATGCAAAGCTATGAATGATTTGACGTTCGCATACAATCCTAATGTTTTGCAAAATAAAACAAATCAATTTTTTTTCACACGTGGTTTCGAATGTTTCCTTTTGAAAATACAAACAAAAAATTTTTTTTTCTTATTATTTCATCATCAAAAGGTGTTTTTTTTGCTTATAGGCTACACCTACCATGGATTCCCTTAACACAACAATTGTTCAGCAAAGTAAGCATTCTATTAAACATATCTAACTACAATTTTATCAGTTACATCAAACATAGATTTATTATATATAAAAAGATAAGTGAAATAGCAAACTTGATGATCAATGCTTTTTATTCAACTCAAAATTGATTTTGTTGACGATAGTATTTATACCAAAGGGGTAAATGCTGGCACTTAACCTGCACTTTCCTCCTTGAATTTTTGTATATATATCTACATTTGATGACCTTGCTTTGTATATCAAAATCTATAGTCTCTTTATGATTTGTTGTATTTTCTAGTTGAAACATATATAAATGAAGATAATTTAAAAAATGATCCTGTCTTGGCAAACTATGCAAATAAAAATAATGGATGGATCCGACTTGAATTATTAACTCGTTGTAATAAATTATCATGTTATAGTTATGATAAAATCCTTAAGGCTTTACATTCTAAACAATCAAATACAATTGAATTAAGTTCGTTTGAACCACGATGTATACGTCGTCGATATCAAATATTAATAGATGATAGTATTCAAGATAATCGAACTGTGATTGTAACTGGTTTACCACGTAATATTAAATGTGAAGAATTAATAGAATTTTTCAATCGTTTTTATCCAATTCAAGAAATAAAAATGTTTTCATCAACAAATAAATTCAATGGAAAAATTCATGTTATATTTAATAAATTATCTGATGCGTTAGCATTTGTTCAACGGTCAACATTATCATCAATTATCTATGTAAATGATGATGTACTTCAAACATGCAATGGTTATACACTTATATGTAAATTATTAAATGATGAAATTAATAAGGATTTAATTAAACAAAATGATCAACATAGTTTCATTAAAGGTAGAAAAAAAAGTCAAAATTCATAATAAACTAATGTTGTTTTTTTTCTCTTAAAGGAAAATCATTTTCTACTCGACTTACCACTCATTCATCACGTGTCTCATTCAATAAAAACACTTCATCGAACATAGATACTTCTGGTAAATAAAATTTTCATTTATTCCTTTTTACTAATATAAAGCATAACACGATGACTAATGTTTGTCTGTAATTTAAAGAAAAACAAATGTAAAATCATGATTCTAACCTAGCAGAGTCTGACTTTCAGAAATAAGATCCGTTTGCTTACCGGAAGAACACTAAGATCAATAAATATATTTTACTAGGAGCAAACGAGTCTTAAGTCTTTGAAACAAATTCGAACTTTAGTCCAATAATTTAGTATAAAATCAGTACGCGTATTATTCAATACGAATAACCTTAACCCTTTAACGGGCGGTGGGACATATATATACCACTTTTTGTTTCTTTCCAATCATCGGGTCACGGTGAAGTAAGAACAATTATTTTGATATAAAATACTATGATACTGCATAGATTGAATATATCTATGAGGGTGTGAGTGTGAGTGTGGATGTAGCTACAACGGCAACACCCAAAGTCACAGCCGTACCCATCTACACCCATACCCTAATAATCTGCATCAAAGTTATAATTCTATGCGAAAAAAATTGACAAAACTTGCTCATCCACTAGTCACCCGTTAAAGGGTTAAGACAATACAAATATATTTGTTTTATTTTAGTTCATCGTCAATCTTCACCAATAATTTCTCAAACCAAACCCTATTTTAAATCGAATATAGATGCTAAAGAACAAGTACTTTTGTCTCCAAAGAATAATCAATTAAAAAATTTTGATTATGCAAAACAAAACATCGTTTATAATAGATTTTCATATGATTTCTATATACCTGATCATCTTCTTAAACAAATACATAAATGTGTAGTAATATCTGTCTTAAATCCACATTGCTTTACAATTCAACTTCAACAAGATATAGTAGAATTTGATAAATTTCAAAAAGAAATTAACGATTTTTACAACAAATTAAATGATAAACAATATTATATAAAACCGGAACAAATCCGTATTAATCTATGTGTTATATGTTGTGATACGAAATCAACGGATGACAATAAAATATGGAATCGTTCACAAATACTTGATTTTGACTCATCGGATAATACAGTGAATTTATTTTATGTTGATTTAGGTACATGGGAGGAATATGTACCGATAAATCGTTTACGACATATAACTGATCGTTTTCAACAACATCAAGTTTTTTCTTTAACTTGTCGTTTAGCTCATATAATTCCATTAAATAATGATAATGATTATTTAACATGGACAGATGAAGCAACAAATCAATTCACAGCTGTTATTGATCAAATTGTACCGGAAATAGAATTTTTATCATTTACTTCAAATGGTTGTATACAAACAAATGTATTTGTTATTAATTCTGATCAACATGTTTGTGTTAATGATTATATGATACATATAAAGAAAGCTAAATCTAGTATGAATACAACGTTAACAAATATGATTGAAGATGATGGACAAAATAGTATTCAAGTATGAAATAATATTCTTCTTACTAACGTCTGATAGATGCACTAAGACAATCATAGGATAAAGAGTTATCATAATGTAGAAAAGGGTTTCTGCTAATCATATATTGCGGATAGATTTGACAGGTAATAAAGTTAATATTGAAGTCGTACATTCAAAAGTAGTAACAGGAAGACAAGGCATCTATTCAATAATAAAATCATGTAGATTAACAGTGTTTTATCTAGCGGATGAAGTGGGTGGACGGCGCCAACTAAAATCTTGATTCGCCCACTCAGAAAACACGACTTAGATAAAGTACTGATAGGCTGCGCCCACCCAAAAAAAGAAACTTAGATGAAAGTTTTACTCATATTATTTTTATTCTTATAGTCAGACGAACATGATATTGATGGTAATGGTTCATCAGTTCATCCAGTCATTGCATTATATAATAGATTAGGAGAGTAAGTAAAAAAAATGAAAATTATGCAGAATTAAAATAAAACATTTTTTTTTCTAGGATTTTACAACATTCACTCATTGAATCTCGCACTGCGAGTACAAGTAGTTCTGTTATTTCATCTCCATCTTCTGCATTACCACGATCATATGTTAAACTTATTCATGTAAATCTAGACACGACTATTCCTAATAGACAAGAATATAATAATCGTCAACAAATGTTACCGATTATTTTTGTTCGATATAAAAAAACAATACTCATTCCTGATTTTAATATTTATACTCTCCTTCATGCTATAAATCCTACCATTGATATTCACACAATAGAAAACTATGTAAGTATACATTTATTTCATATTTATCAAAAACAAAACATTATAATTTTATTTTAAGGCGTTTGCTATTAGATATAATTATATATATATAACATCCGAAACAAATTTTGATATATTTACACAATTGAGTTCATTAAATAATATTCAGTATTCAAATACTATAGGATTATATCCTCTTGATTTTGTTGGTTATATCCTTGAACATTATAATTTCCACGATACTAACGTCTTTCAAGCATTAGAAAGTGCTAAATGTGCTCAATTGCATGCATCTGATATTGCTCTATGGTTTTCATTAGACAATGAAGTAAATAATACTCGATAATTCTTATTTTCATTATATAGTTTTGTTTTTTTAGCTTCATCCTTCAAATACATTTGTCTTCGGCGATTCTATTAAGTATGTAGTTTCTTTTCTCAAAACCATTAAGATCGAGATTTCGTTTTTATAGACTTAATCAACAATCATTAATTCCAAATCGTCTTCCATTTTCCAATCGTTTAATTAACCCAACATAAAATCATAATCATCGTTTTTAATTTCAATCCGGTGCTGTTTTATTTTTAATTCTTTCTTTTTTTTGCTGATAAAATATTGACCATAAGAATATTGTGATTTTCAAAATAATTCCATTTTTTTTAATAATATGTATATATAAATACTATTCAAAAAATCTTTTTTATTCGTATAAACAAGAATCAAAATTGTTTATGATTTTTATATATTCAGATTTACTAAAATAAAATAATGTCTACTCGTTGTATACAAATAGCAACACGTAATGTTCAAACATTATGGATGATTAATAATCGTCGACAATTTCAAACATCAGTTTTACGTTTATCTGCTAATACTTTTCATGTAAAAGATGATGCAGATTTTCAAAAACAAGTTGTTGATAGTAAAAAACCATTTATTGTCGATTTTCATGCAACTTGGTAAGAGAAGAAAGAAATTTTGAATAGAAAAAATCAAAATTAGAAAAATTTTATTTTAGGTGTGGACCATGTAAAGTTTTAGGTAAATTATTTAATTTTGATGATATACACATATTTAATAGAAAAGTTTTTGAATAGAACCTCGCTTGGAAAAAGTTCTTACAAATTATAATAAAAAAGATACATCTGGTGACAAACAAATTCAATTGGCTAAAGTCGATATCGATAATTTAAGTGAATTAAGTGGCAAATACGGTGTACAAGCAGTACCAACAGGTATGCACTGAATATTTTCATGAAAAAAGAGTATTGAACTCACTATTTTCTTCCCTTCCCTAACAGACCGTGACTAACTTATTCAAGGCAGTACTATTATAGGTCGTGACGAACAGTATAGCATTCTCTTATCTACAGTGGAAGTCAACGGTTCGTTTCTATTTAACACTTTGATCTCGTTGTAACGGAACTGACAACCGTTTTTATAATCAAAAGAAATTTGAGATGATTTTATTAAAATTGTATGAATGTTTCGTTTGATTTTGACATAGAATAGACTTTGTCCTTGAGCGTTTGATGCGTGTTGATCCAGTTTAGTTATGTTTTAAAGTTTATCACAGTTAAAATATGACTTTTAGTGATATAAGCATTACATTTCATGTTCTTTGTTAAAAATATATACAGATGGATATGAAAGTCATGACATTATTTTGAAAAAAATAGAAACCAGATGTTTAAGATATCGTGATAAACAGTTTGTATGATTCATTAATAAACGAGATAAGATTAGTTTACATCGCGATTTGTAGACTATATTATTCACAACAGTTTATTACGAAAGCATGATTTTATAAGCAAATTGAACATTAATAATAATAAAATTTCACTTATGTCTTTCTAGTCTTGGCTATTAAAAATGGCAAAGAAATTAGTCGATTTACAGGTGCTGCAGATGAAAATCGAATTCAAAAAATGATTGACCAACTTAGTCGCTAAACAACACCAAAAAAAAATAAACAATAGTTTCGTTTTTCTTTATCATCTATTGTAGTGATTTCTAGTTTTTTTTTTGATTAAAATCGATCATTGGGAATTTGTGGATATATTGCTGGATGTTGATTTGGTTGTATATAATTCATATTGTTATATTGAGGTAATGGTTGATGAAAAGCAGACGGCATAACGGGTGCTGATGGTTGAAATGGTTGAGCGATCATATAAGATTGTTGTTGATAAACTGGTGCCATAACAGAATCAGCAGCTGTTGGTGCTCCATGACGTTTAGCTTTTGAACTGACATAAAAATATAATACTAAATATATAAGACATGTTGCTGCCATAACAGCACCAGCAGCTAATTGACCTTTAATCAATGCTATACGAGTATTTCTACAATCATAACTTGAAATGTTATTAGAATCACATGCATTAGAATCCCATAGATTATGATACCATGATACATTATCACATATTCCACCTGGTAAAAAACATTTATCGGGTTGCTGAATAAATGCAATATTAATACCAATTAAAGCACATGCACACATGAATGCTATAATATTTTGTACAACAGCATGTGTTGCACAACTTCGTCGACGACAACAACATACTAAAAAAAATATATTAATTAATTTGAATCATTCTATTCAAAATTTACCTGCTGCAAACATTGAAATCCATAGAATAGTAAATGATAGTGATAACCAGAATCCAGCAAATAAGTTTGTCAGTTTAACACTAAGTATAATATGTCCAATTTCTAAACCAATGATACTAAATGTAGTTAACATTTGAATAATAGCTAGAATAGCTACGACTGATAAAGGAAATAATGCATTAAATTGTTGATCTCGTGTTAAAAATGATTGTGGATATTGCTGATGCATTTTTCAACGTTGATCGGTTGAGAATATCGAACAAAATAGAAATGAAGAGATTGACATATTTTCATTTCACTTTTTCTTTTTTTTTTTTTTTGATGACATATGATCTCCATTTGTATAGGTAGGCGATACATATGGAGATATAATTTCTAAGTCAATATTACCACTGATTGTGAGAGAATAGGAAGAAAAATTGCTTAACTATTTTTTTTTCACATCAAAAAAATATATATATTTATTGTTACTATTAAAAATTTAACGACAGCAGTGATAACAAGATTTTTGTCAATATTATATTTTTTAAAAAATACATTTACATATGTTATTTTATTAACTGATAAGAAATAAAAAAAAACTTCATGTTTTTCTTTTACTAGCAAAAGTACATAAAATATTGGTCATGATTTTTTTTCAATGAATCAGACCCATTACTTTTATGTCATGTCTAATGAGTAATATATATCACGAAGATTAAAAGAAATAATACAGATAATCAGAACAAAAAAGAAAAGGAAAGAACATTATTCATTCATTATTTACACTTTTAACTGATCAATAAATTCGCAAAAGGTGAAGCGTATCAAGTCAAAAGTGAAAATGATATTGACGTCAATAAATATCTACAAATGATAATGATGACGATATAAATCGTGTAATAGAGAATTTATTCGGTCATGTCAATTATGAGTAACACATATAAAATGATAAAAAAAACATGAAAACGAGTATGTTTTCGTATAGCCTTGCTTTAATAATGTGCTTGTTTTGCTGTTATGATTATTAACATTAGTTTTTTCTTCGCGCTTCATTGATTGCATACGATATATACCGTGCAAAAAATTTCTGTTGAAAAGAATAAACAGAAGAATCATATATCCACAAATGTCTTCACTTAGACGGACACATTCTAATACAAGAAATCGGACTAGTAAAGTATCTCATTTTTTCTTATCGATTTATTAAATAATCATTTCATTTTTTTTGCAAAGGCCAAAAAATATCTCGTTTACACTTACGTCATCTTCATATACATAGTCATAAGAAACCCACGCAAGACGCTATACGTCCACAAATATCAGGTAGTTCGGAAGGAACTCAATCATCTAAACAATTAACTCGAGAAGAAATTGAACATCGAAATCTTATTCAACAATATATTTTTTCGAAATTAGAAGATTATGCTAATAAACCACGAATATGGCAATTAACACATTCAAATCATATAAAACGTCGTATTCTCGATAAATCAGGACATATATCTCGTCTGTATTCTGTACCTGTTGATTTCGTTCGTGAATCTATAAATCAATTTTTTAATGATGCTGATAAACATATATCACAATTACGTCGTCTTACTGAATCATCATCACATGCATTAAAAGACCCGAATATACTATTTCAAAAAGGAAAAAAAGATAATAATCAATGGCGTTCAATACAATTAAAACGTGCAAAAGAAATATTTCCAGATATAAATAATGAGGATTATACAGACAGTGAACGTTTACATAAATATCATAAATATATAATTGAAACATTAACACCAAAAGCTGATAAAGAAAATATAAATTGTACTGCACAAAATCGTGAGCAACCATTTGATTTAAATCATGCATATGAACAAGCTGAAAATAAAGGAAAAGATTATTTATCACATATGTTACAAAGCTATCATGATCGAACTATACCTGATCTTGCAATTATTCAAGAAATGGTTAATCATGGTATGATTTTAGAAAAAAAAACCATTGAAAAATTATTTTTATTTATTTAGGTATACAACAGATGAAAGTTGCACCAACAAGTGAAGATTTTGAGGATGCAAATAGTTTCCTAGCTAAAATTTCTGTATTACATGCAGGAAAACAAGCATATGAATGTGGTTTACGTAATATGGGTGATGATTTTATGTTATTACGTTTTGGTAAAGTTTTTGGACCAAATGCATTACCAACAACAGCAAGTACAAATGATCAATTTATATATCTTGTTCATATGTTTATGAAATCAGTATCATCTCTTATGATAACAGCAAAAATCACTGATAAAGATAATAAAGAAAATCCATCAGGAGTTATAAATTTAATTACAAATATTTTTTCATCAGAACCAAGTTCAAGCGTTTATAAATTACGCGATGAATTATTTTCACCTAACACAAATGTCGATCAATGGACATGGTTATTAGAAAAATGGCGTGATGCTTTACGAACATTTCCAATGATGCTTACACAAGTTGGAGCATTTGGACGTTTAATACGTACAACAATTGGTATTGGTATAGCACGTCTATTTAATTTTTCTGAAACAATAATTAATACAAAAAAAATGTTAGATATTACATATATGAATGAACAATTATTTCATGCACTTCAAACAGGTTTCTATTTTGGTGTTGCATATGCTATCGTTGATTGTGTACAAGATGAAATTCGAAATATTGAGAAACTTCCTGCACATCATTTTGCTGTTTTAAATACGGGAAGAAGTCCAAATGATAGATTATTATCACCAGCTGAAACAATTGAAAAATGGCTTTTAATTATGGAAGAATTATTACGTGGAGGCGAATTTAATCGAAAAGAAATACCAAAAACACCATTAACACCATTATTATTAGAAACATTTGATAGTCTTGTTACATTAACGAAAAGTATTAATGCAACAAGTTTGGCTTTTGATGAATTGGCACTTTTATTACGATCACAAAGAGTAGATAAAAAAGTGCCAGAAGAATTTTATAATGATGAAGAACTTTTCTTAGGTAAAATTAAATTTAAACTATCTATATTAAGATTTATTGACTGTAAATGTCACACTTTTATGGTGCTAATTTATGAATCTTTCGCAAAATTTTAAATATTCATGGTTTTCTTTATTTTCGAAATCTTAAAAATTTAGATTAGAATTTCCTATGAAGTTTTTATTTATTATATAAATCTAATCCAAGTATTCTTCTAGGTGCTGTTCTCAAGTCTCATTTTACATATACATGTACAACATTTTTGGGTAATATTAAATCTGCTCGTGAAGAAAGTGAACGTTTATGGATAATGCCATTCTTAGGACAATTAACTGATGATTGTCGTGATTTTTATGATGATGTTACATCAAATTCAGTTACTTCATTTACACATTATGCATCATTTATTGGTCGTCAACAAAAAACAAACAAACATTTATTAAATCCATTCTATGCATTTTTATATCTTTGTACAGATTTATATATATCTTCTGATCGTGACGCCCAAACAGGTGCTTTTCTTGGTCGTCGTATAGCCCGTACATTAAAATCAATTGAAATAAGTGGTGGTGACTCTGCAATACGTGAATTTCTTCATATTTTTTGTCAAAATAATCAATCTTTACATGATTATTTTTGGAACGATCTTCGTAGTCATTTCCCGCGTGTAAGTGATCCAGAAAAATCTTTTTTTCGTATAATTAATAAAGCAAGTACACAATATGCAAAAACAAATCGTAAATTAGAAACATATGTTGGTGATCATTTAAAACAAATTGAAGATGCTTTACAAATTCAATCATTTAGTAAAATTCAAAAAACAATACCAATTAGTGATCGTGATGAACAATTATTATTGTCAGCTATGAATTATAGTGTTACAGCTGGTGGTAAACGTTTACGACCATTAATGATGTTAATGGTTGCTGATTTATATAATTTAAATGTTAAAAATGTTCTACCATTAGCATGTGGAATTGAATACTTACATACATCATCACTTATATTAGATGATTTACCAGCTCAAGATAATAGTGATTTAAGACGTGGTCGACCCACATTACATAAAGCAACTATAAATAATGAAATACCAGTTAATTTATGTGAAGGTCGTGCACAATTAGCAGCTGTTGATTTAATAGCTGTTAGTATGAGTTTAATCAATCATGATCTTGTTAAAAATGGTTTTCCAGCTGAACGTGTTAATCATGTTATTAGTGAAATATCTCTTTCAATGCATGATCTATGTGTTGGACAAATGATGGATTTACGTGCAGCACATATGGGTTTAGATAAGAATGAAGAACAAGTTGATGAACTTGATCGTATTGCATGGTTAAAAACAGGAAAAGCAATTGAAGTTGTACTTATTACACCAGCTGTTTTAGCTATGTCATCTTCATCTACGAATCAAGTCATTGAAATAGCTCGTATTCGTGAATTAGGTCGTCTAATGGGAATATTATTTCAAATGCGTGATGATTTATTAGATGTTGAAGGAGAAAATATTGGTAAACCAGCAGCACTTGATGTCAAAAATCATACAGTCACTTATGTATCAACATTAGGTGCTGAAGGTACCCGTCAACGTTTAAAAGAATATCGTCGACAGACATTGAATCTAGTAGATGAAATATGGCCAGTAGGTGCTGGAACAATTAAAGATGTTATAAACCATATGGTTGATCGAAAAAATTAATTTTTTTGTGAATTTTATATAGTAAATGCTGAAATATTGTTAAAAATCCCCATATTTTTTTTTTCAAATATAGTTGATGATTTCTTTTAAAAACTTTATTTGCAAAGTGAACTAGTTCTACGTGATAAAGAATAACAAAATCATATAAATTGTATCGTGTTTATTGAAGTGTAATAAGTATTTTCAGATAATAAAACTTGTCAATCATTCATCATAAATTGATCAGTGAATTTTCTAGTATGAACTTATTTATACAAAAAATTATTCAGTCTAGATAAGCAAACATCAGATGTTAATTCTTTTATGAACAATAGATAGATAATACAATAATAATTATGAATTATTGAGTTTATCGTTTGATGAACTCAATTTCGATACCCCGCGAAATCAATTAAACTCTCATAGACACAAAAACAATAATCGTAAAATAACGTACTTTGCATTTAAAGTCTTTAAAAACAATTCTAGGCTATAAATCAGAAAAAAAGGAAGTGTTTTATACAATGTATCAACAATAAGAGATTAAGACAAAATTTTTGATCCTTCCATTATATATATGTTTATTTTAAATAAATTATTCGTAATATAAATTTCAACCCATCCGATTGATTGTATCAATAAATATATATATTAGATTTTATTCCAATGTTGTATTGCTTGTCGTTTTATATTAGACTTATCAGAACAGTTGAAAGATAGTCAAAGATCTGTTGATATATTAATCTTCATCATCATATAGTTTTAAAAAAAGTACATTTTCTTTGTTATACTTATAAATACCATTAGGAGAGAAAGGATTAAATAAATCGGAATATTTTCGTATAATCATATTAAGAATAGTTATTTGAATAAAAGAAACAATTTAATCTATTATTCACTGAATCATTTCACTCTCAAATTCAAGTTTTTTGATTGTGTAAGTAAGCCGGTAAGTACAAATTTTATTGTTTTTTTTATCCTATAAAAAAAAGATTTATTTTCGTGACTAAATAACAAAAAAGAAAATGGACGTTAATGCCGGATTTCTCAAAGCACGAAGTGCTCTAGTCAATAATAATATATTACAAATTGACTGCGAACATTCGCGCTCAGTGATTGTTACCGGTAAATATAGATATGACATTGTCATTTTCAAATTTTCTTTCTTCAATGTTCAAAATACATACCTATAATTTTGTTTGAGATAATCATCATCATTAGACCGTGACCATTATTATTCACTGTTCAGGACATATACGATTGAAAATCGAGAAAAGAGAAAAAAATCTTCGAACATGTGATACGTTGAAGTCGATGAAGCTAATCAAATTGTGATAAAATATGTGAGCGAAAAAGAAAAAGAAAAATAGGAGTCTGTTGAATAGATGTCCCATCGACGATGTGTGTCTCTTTTTCTTTTCGGTATGTATGTGCATATAATTGCATTAATTCATATCGTTTCTTTTCCTCTCTCAGTCAACTACATTTCACCTTTTTCGTCGATGTGTGTGCGTGTGTGTGTCTCGTTCTCTCTTTCTGTCTCTATTGTATGAAAAAAAAATGCCTAAGGCTTCAAGCGAAGAAAAGAAAACTGACTGACCAAAACGTTTTTAAAATGAATAAATGGACAATAACACTCTTTACTTGTCAATGAGAAAAAAGCCTGAAGGTATAGTTCCTCTTTTCACTGGTCATTAAAACAATGACAATAAGTATCTTTTTAATACATCGGACGACGACGACGACGACGACAACGTTTTCTCTCGTTCTTTTCCTTCTAACATGCCATTGCTATCGAACCATTTTCGAAAAAAATAAAATGAAGGGTCGATGAAAAGAAGAGAAAAAAACACGTATAAAACCCTTCACGCGTTTTTCTTTTCTTTTTCATCAATCTGAAGAGCAAACACATACATACACGCACTACGAAACAGACTACTTACCATCATCATCAAAATGAAAAGAAAAAGAAGACAACAAGAAAGAGAAGAAAAAAAAGGCATGTCATGAGCACTATGAGGGTATTCGTTTTCGTTGTCAAATTATGTCTCTTTTCTTTTCTCTTCGTTCTATTTACCATTCATATATATATATATATATTTTTCTCTCTCCCTCCCTTTCTCTCTCTTCTTTTTCTTTGTCTTATGTGTTCGTTGATGGTCAAATGTTTGCTTAGACAGGTAGTCATATGAAGTAGCTTACCCAACCCAAATTTATCGTTGTTGTCAAAGCCTTATAATTGTACGTGTTCGCATACACATATAGTCATAGAAAAAAAAAAGACGAAGAAGAAGAGAGCTACTCTTGTTTCAGCAACATCACACACGAATGCAAATAAAACAATACATATTTGCATGCACATCGTAAATTGACCAGTAGATCACATATGTATCCATGGTGTCTATTTGTCTGTCTGCTCTTATCAATGTACAAAAACGTTGGTAAGCAATATCGACAAAAAAACAGGCAAACGATTGTGGAAATAAAGAGAATAAGAGAGGGAGAAAATAAAAAGAAAAGACGAATAAAGTATCGCCGTAAACCGTTTTTCTTCATCCCTCTAACTTTATCGACGACTACACGACAATGGGTAGAAAAATCATGTGCATGCGCATATACATTTTGCCCCTTCTTACATGTTTTGTTTCATTTATATAGTTACTTCTATCGTCATTGTTGTGTTGATTTAAATCTTATACGATAGTTAAGCAACAAAAAATTAACACGTTTGAAAATAATTGTTCTAAAAATATCATGTCAATATGTAGGATAAAGATTGATTTCATAACTCAAAAGGTTTTTTGTAATCATAGACAAAAATTGGAATAATAGGCAAAGTAAAATATGATAAGAAAAAAATGTACCTAATTGACACACTTTTACTATTGTAATTAAATGACAATCATAAATGATATTAACAATCAAAAGCCAGTCATTGTACCTATTATTACTAGAAAAATTATGTCAATACATATAAACGTACTTGTTTTATTGAATTGACTTAAATAGTCAATATGTGAGGATTTAATTTCGATGATGACATAAGATTATTACTAAAAGTTTTAATAGAATAAATACAAAAAGTTTAGTAACACAAAGAATATAAAATACATTCGAATACTTTTTACCATTATTTATATGATAAAATCTTGTAAATGTTCTTAAATTGTTAACTATATCAATGAATAACATTCACGGAGTATGAACTCACGTAGTTATCTCGTTTAATGTTGCTGATTTGAATGCGTATGAAAAGAATTGTTTTCTATTTAATTTTAACAAACGTTTTTTGTCTGATGAACATATACATTCGAAAAAATAATTAACCCTTTAAGTACTAACGGGGCCTATAAGCCCCACTCTTTTAGAATTTGACAAATTCTGAATAAATTACGAATGCGAAACAATATCGAAGTGCACTTGTCATTGTAGCATAGAGGACATGTAGGTGCTTGTATTTATCATTTTAATAATCCTTTAAGTATCAGGGTGCCGTAGGGGGCACGGGTTTTGATCGAAAATGACTCTGAAAGTTTTTTAAAAAGTTTCGATGAAAATATTCACAATATACATGTTACAAATAAAGTCCTAGCAAAGTTTCATCCATTGGCTGAGCGATGGTACTTAAAGGATTAATTATACTCATTTACGATATCAATATAATCACGTAAGACATTATCGATAGCATCATACATTCATCTTGTAGATATTCATTCTCTATCGCAGTAAAGATCCGAAAGAAATTTTATTACTATAGATTGTATTGTACTTTTGTTATAATCAGAGGCGTATTCTATGATGATATGTATAGTAAATTTTCGTATAATTGTTATTCTTTTTATCATACGATTCATTAAGAATTTTGAAAGTTTTATTAAAAAATATATAGATATTTATAAGTTTATTTTTTTTGTCATTGTTTTATACATGTATAGTAAAATTGTTAACACCGGTATTATTATTACTGTCGCTATATGAATAATTTTCATATGCTTGTTGTCTGACTAGATTGTTTTCACCATTAATTTCTTGTCTGGATGTATTATTTCCATTATTTATTTGTTGTTCAACAGGATTGGCTACATTATTATTTGAAGTTCTAGGTGTTTCTTGTATTGTTCCTTCAAGTATTGATTGTACACGTTTACCTGTATAAATTTCTTTTAATTCTCGACGAATTAAACTAGTAATTATTGTTGATATAAGTAAACAAGGTACAATATAAAGTAATGCTGGTTGAGCTGTTTGCATTAAATAAAGTGCAACATATGTAAAAGATAAACCAACAAAATAAGCTATTATTGATTGAAGATAATAAACAGGCCAACGATTACCACTAGCTATATCAAATATTTTACAAAATGTTAATAAAATACCCTAGAAAGAATAAATAACAATTTAAACAAAGAAATAGAAATTCAATAATTTTATTACCGGTAAAATAATATCACCAAAACCAATCATTGACATTCGTACTGTGGTACATGGATCAATTTCTGATTCAGGTATAAATGTCGGTAAAGCAAATAATAGAGGTATTGATTCTCCATTTGTTCCAAGACCTAAAGCAACTTGTTCCATAACAGATGGATTACTTGATATATCTCGAGATGTAGATCGAATATTTGTTGATACATTTGATGGTGCTGCTGTTACTGGCGTTGTAGATGTTGAAGATTTTTGAAATATAGGAATATATGGTGTAATAAAAACAAAAAAAACATCATAAAGAAAAAATAATATTAAGATTATTGTTATCACACGCATGTTGCCGAGTCGATACATTGAAGTTACTGAAATACAAATAGCTGCACCAAGTATATCTTGTAAAACCCATGCCCAATCAGTTAAACGATATATATACCATATAACAACAAGTGTTAATGATATTGACATGGATAGTATTGTAAATAAATTCAATGGACCTAATTTAAATATACATGGTTTACGAAATGCATGTGATGGTGTCTTATAACGACGAAGTAATGGTATTAAATAACTTGCACGATTCAAACATCTTGTTAAACATGTAAATGAACTGATACAAAACATAACTAAAATAAGATAAAAGTCATGAATATACATTTTTTAATAGATCTTTTCATAATATTTGTTTCTTTTCCGTTCAATAAATTATGAAGACTAATGACAGCATACTATATGGGTCATAGTAGCCTAGACGAGAAAATTTTCTTATGTTGGTAGTGTGACATAAAATCTTAAGGTAACATCTAATGTCAAGTCAAAGCGGTTGACATAAAAGTACACATTAATATTTCTATCGCTTTCGATCTCATGAATTTAAAATTATTTTCCGTTTATAGAATAAATTTTGAATTTTTGCTATTAATTATAGATCATTTTATAGTCAATAACAATATTTACCTTGTAACACATAAATCATAACTTGTGGAAAAAAATAAAGTAATAATAGCCAACCAACAGCAAAACATATCATAACTGCTATAAAACAACAAGTCATAGGAATAACCGGCACACCGTTAGCTGTTGGCAAAGTTTCATTTGGTGCTACAGAATTTTGTCTAGTTATCACTTGAACCGGTGTTGTATTTGTTTTTGTATCTATATTTTGTTGAAATTCATCAGCTGCCCAAAAATTACCACCAAGAAAAATACATAAAATTAATAGAAACAGTAATAATATTGCCGGCCGAACTTTATTTGATGTAATAACTGCGTAATCAATTGATAGTTGAATATTATTTGGATTGTTATATCTATTCATCATACTATTGAAATCAGTATCTAAAATAATAAGTACTGGAATTGAAACAGGCATAGTTGTTGTATTATATGTTAATTGAAAAACAGAATCAGTTCGTTTTGTTATAATCATTAATGTTATTTGTTGTCCATATTTTGTTTGAATATTCCATGCATGTTCGGTCATAGTACATTCATGTTCATATAGAATAATCATTGTATTTGATGGAAATGAATTTGGTAAATAATTATTAATATTAGTTATATTACAAGCATCTATATATGTTTCTGATAAATAAGCTGAATACCAACCAAAATTTGTTATATTAACTGTAAGGCCATTAGGTAACACAGCAAGTTTGACACAATAACGATGAATATCAGAGTTTGTAACTGGACGAACAAGTAAATTAACTGCATCATCAGCATTCATATGAACAATATGAGAAAATAATAGAAGAAGAAATACACCTATTTTCGTCATTTTTTTTAATCTAAGTGTAAGAAAAAAATTAACAAAAATATAAAAATGAAAAACTTTTATTTATGTGTTTTTCTCGTTGCTTTTACTTATGTCAATTCCTTTCTTTTTTATTTCTTCGCAACATTTCTCTCACATTACTATTGCCAGCTGTCTCCCCCAAACCGTGTTATGAACGCACTTTGTGTCCGTTCTTTTAAAATTATGTTCTACCATGCATTCTATTCCTATTATTTTTCTTTTCAGACAAAAACAATTATTAACTAAGAGGCATAATAAAACATACGAAGATTAATAATTTGTTGTTATAAATCAAAACAAGACTAAAAATAATACATTCAAAACTCGGACATGTATTTGACAAGGTCTTTTTTTTCTCGTTCTGTTCTTATTTCATTTCATATCGAACAAGAAAAAAGAAACATAGATAGATATGAAATTTTTATTTGACAAACATTTACCAATCTACTTTTATTGTTCATATATACATATTCGAATAGTCTTCTCGTGCCTTTTTCTCATTCCGTATTGTCAACTTTACTACACCCCAAGGTCAACAGAAGAGGATAAAAAAAAAAGAACTGTTTATTTCATTCGTTCATAGAACATATACATATACATATATATATACAGAAGGAGAAAAAAGGTCGAATTTTTAACATGTACTATATTTGACTCACTTCAACTTATTTATACATATACAATGAAGCAGATTTTAATCTTTATGTTTTTATCGATATATACTAATCAAATATCGTCTACATTAAAAGATCCATTTGAATATTTTCAAAAACTTACACGAGATACACAAATTTATCCGCAATGTGATCTTATACCACCATTTAAAACTCAATTGGATTCATCATTTTTTGATAATGATTTAAGACAATGGCAACGAAAAAAAAATCCCCCACCTATACATCGCACACTCGAAGCGTTTGTTCAATTAGATACATTAAGGCAGAGTACTTATTTCAGTCATATTCTTCAAGGCAATAGTCAAGCAAAAGTACCAGGTATATTGAAATGATTTTCAAAAAAAAGAAGAGAAAAAATAAATATTTTTATACAATATCTGTTAAGTGGATCAATAAAGAATCGCAAATTTACATATGTGCACAAGTTATTAGATACACAGTGACAGTTGCGTGAAAATTGAGCTTAAATCAATATTATTTATTTTAAGATAAGAAACCTAATCAGTTTTAGTATAAAAATAGTTTAGATAATTTAAAAAGCTCGTTTTATTGAGTAAAAACATAGAGATTATCAACGGAAATTGATCGTATGTAATAAATGAATCTATAAAATTACTTTCACCTAAGAAGCCATCAGTAACGAATGTTTGAACAAAAGGAAGTAAAAAAAGTTCAATCAATGTCATATAGGATAGTGACAAACACAATTAGAATTAAATAGGTAAAACTGGTTCTCTCAGTTATATCCAGAGTGGCGCGAGTCAGCCAACATGGGGAGGGGTGTAGGATTATCTTCGGTGAAAAACCTAAGCAGATTTGTCGATTTTGTTGAGCAAAAAATAGAAATTTTTGAAGAGATCATTATCTTCCTGAATGATTTAAACGTATCCTAATTAGAATATAACATACGATAGTATTATTAATTGTTGGATTGATAAAATAACTTTAGTCTAGTATGATGAATATTTACTTGAAACAATTCTTTAATTCATGTGCTCAATGAAAAATAATTTTCATTTATACTTAAAACTTTATTTTTCATATTCTAGGAATTCTCTACTTTTATCTTTCTGCTGCTGCACAATTACATACTCTCAAACAATTAAGTCTTATCAATGGAAAATCACTTGATACTGTTCAAACAGTACGTTATGCATTTGATTCAAATGAAGTATTTCGTGTACCATGGTATAAAATCGGTGGTAGTTTTATGAATTTTGAACGACCATTTAGTATCTATGCATTTTCAACTGAATCTCCTCTACATTTATCAATAATTGATTCGGGTGTTGGTTCATTTTCGAAAAATGATTACACATTAAGATTTTTTGAACATTTTAATACTGTTTATAATAATCCACTTAAAACATTTCGTAATTATGATGAATATTTTAATGCATTAATACAAACATGGTCTACACGTACTAGATCTGATCAAGATGATTTAGCTGATTGGGGAAAAGAAACAAAAGAATATAATGATCTTTTACAATACAAAAATTATTTTCCATTACCCTATCGATCCGTACCAAAACCTGATCGAACAGATATGACTGATAAACAATCAGAATTTAATCCTGTTTTTCCATATGCTGATCTTGTTTATGATTATTATCGTGATCCAAATTATTATCGATATGCTCGAGGATGGTTTCTTAATTATACACAAGCGGAATCAAATCAATATATGTATAAATACGAATTTCTTTTATATAAAACAATTGTTTTTTATTTTTTGAAGGTTAAATTATGGGATTTTACCTGATCGTATACAACGAAATGTTCTTTTACCTATGTTTGAACAAAATCGTTGGACTGGACCTTATATATACTGTCCATTAAATTCGAATGAATGGCTCGTTTCGTCTATTCAACCGATATGGGCAACAAATCATTTTAATTATAAAAACTCAATTGCTTTTCAAAATAATCGACGATATAAGTAAGTCATTATTATAAAATTTTACATTAAAAATTAAATCTTTTATTTAAAGTTATGCTGGTGTAACAAATGTAGAACTTGCTTATACACAACTTGATGTTAATCAATGTCCAGGAAATCATCTACGAAATGTATATGCTAATTCAGCTGCATGTGATCGTAATGCTTTTGTAAGCAAGTTTAAAAATTTGAGAGAAATTATTACATTTCTATAATTTATCTTATAGTGTGACCCAATTGCTGGATTTAATTTACAAAGTGGTGGTTATCAATGTTCATGTCATCCAAATTTTCGTTATCCATCAAATGTACGTACACCGTATCGACCTGCATTTGATAAATATTCATCAAAATCTGTACCAATTTGCCAACCAGTTCGTCTTTTAACACAATATCCAACATGGCAAGTTGAACAAACTAAACATTATCAATATCGTCGTTCAGTACCTCGACCAAATCTATTTGAAAAACTTCGTTCATTAATATTCAATCGCCCATCAACATGTCCACCATGGTCACATATTGCGATGTTACCAGTTGAACAAAATGATGATGATAATATACGTTTTGTAAATGATTTAACTCGTCATGTCGATCGTATTGCGCGTCCATTTACATTACAAGCTGTACGACTTGCACATTTATTTTCCAGTTATTTAGCATTGTATCGACCTGATCGTGATCCTGCTAATGATGGTTTTCTTGATCGTCGATCAGATCCACCGTTAACTGAGCAATGGCTTGAATCAGAAATAATGAGTACAGGTTTAGCATATACACAATTATTAGAAGTTGGAATATATTTAAATGGTACGGAATATGAACGACAAAATCCATTTCAACAACGTGGTGAGCCATTAGAAGGGCAAAATGAATTTGGTTATCGAACAAGTGTATTTCAACATATGAATTATGGTTTAGCATTTATTCGTTTTGATAATGATGATGAAAAATATATTTTAAATCGAACATTAGATGGAAGTTACTTAAATGAAGGTGGATGGTATGATAAAGCGTTACAAATGAGAGCTAATATAGAAAAACAACGATATAGTGTATCAATGACTATGCGAAGAGATATACTTGGAACACAATTAATTAAATTACCTACTTTATTATATGATGCACCAACAACTGGTGTTTGGTAAGTTAATCAAATTTATTGTATTTACTTTTATCTAGATGAATTTTATTATCTAGGTTTGGTCCTTATCATGATTGTTCATTTCCTAATCCATCATCGAAAAGTATGGTTCGCTGGCGTTATTCAGTACCAATATTTAAAGAAATTACTCGTTTACCAGTTGGTTTTGTATCCATTGTATTCGGATCTGATCTTCGTTGGTATTCAATAAATCCGTGTGATGATACAATTGGTGTGAATGTTTATAATCCATTTCAAAGTTTACATAAATGTCATCGTGAAACAACTGAATGTCAACAACAAACAATACCTGAAGAAGAAACAGGTTTTGATTTAGCTAGTTATCGATGTGTATGTAAAACTGGTCATGAATATCCATTTGGTTCAATGAAAAATTATTTCGAAGGTGCTATTATTGAACGTGAATATGCTAAAATGTTACGTGGAGAAATAAATGCCTATGAAAATATGCAATGTCGTTCAATTGATCAACAATTAGAACCAAGATATTATATGTCAGATAGTGTTCGAATAAAAAATATGTTCTTAGTTCATTGTTTTTGTTTAAATGTACTTGCGTTTTTTTTCTATATATAACAAATAAATAAATACAATTTTCTAATATTATATAGAAGAATGCTTCGGGGTATATACATTTGCAATTGAATCAATTTTTATAATAGAGAAAAAAGGGTTTAGTTTTTGTTGGTTTGAATACAAATAAACACGATCGGCTCGTTACGGATAAATAATAGACATAGAAAAGGAAAGAGGAACAAAAAGACTATAGTAAGTAATATATTTTTTTCTCGTTCTCATCAAGGCCTTTATAACCAAACAGAAGTACCGAACGAATAGTGAAAAGAAGACAAATTGCAACATACACCGACACTCATAAAAGAAAATATAAGTAACTGCGCTTGCGAGCTAGATTCTTGCGTTCTTTCCTAACTGTCTTGTCATCTGCCGTCATCATCAGGCAGTTAATTTTCCGTCGACGCGAGAACATCATAAAATACAAATGTCTAGATAGATAGATATATACTCTTGTTTTTTGTTTTTCTTTATAGATGGAATCACATTCAACTATTGAAATTGTCCCGTTATCGCCTGAACATCGTCAGGGAATAACTAATTTACTGATGGGTTCATTTTTTTTACAAGAACCATTGAATGCAATGCTTCAATTTGAAATACCACATGAACCAATGGCATGGGTTGATCATATTGTTGATGGATCGATTCGTGATCAATGTTCATTTGTTGCTATTGATACAACAACTCCTTATAAAAATATTGTTGGTGTTATACTTAATGGTATTTCAGATCGTACACAAAAACAAGACGAATTTGTTATTCCATCTGAAAAATTAAATTTTATTTTTTCATTAATTGATAAAGTATCAGATGGTCATGATCTATTTGAATTATATAAAACTGATCGTCTTTTTCATTGTGATGTTATTAATATTGATGAAAACCAACGTGGTCATAATTTAAGTGTTCGTTTAATAACGACTTCTCTTAATAAAGCACGACAATTAGGTATTAAAGGTGCATTTGTTGTTTGTACAAGTTTATTTTCAAGAAAAGCTTTTCTACGTCAAGGTTTCGAAGTTGTTAATGAAATTCTATATTCTGAACATGGAAATGGACGTCTAACTGATATGGGTATACATGATCGATGTACTTTATTAGGAACAAAATTGTGAATATCTATAGTTAAATTCTAAATGAACTGAGCTTACATGAGTTCATATTACTCCTTTTAATATATTTTGTTTTTTTTGAATATTCTATGACATTTTCTTTATGAATAAATGGGCTTATACAAGCTTTACAACTGAAATGAAAATCAGTATTTTAATAGAATTTTTTTTTTCTGTAATCTAAGAAAATTGATTTGTAATGAATTTCGATGAAGTCAATCGATCAAATGCAAGAAAAAGAAAGATTTATAATATCGTTCGGAATATATAATACAAGATACGGTTCATTATATTTATTTGGGAATAGCATAGCCTTCATGTATATAATTATTGTATACGTGTTTGATTAATAGATGTTATTGTGTAGATAACCTTATATGGATAATTTGTTAATATGATTGACGAACAGATAGGAAATTTCATAATGAATATTACGATGACAAAGAATAGATCTGGAACTTCATTGATAAGAATCATTTGCTTATATGTTGCAATAACAAAAAAAAACAATTCTGTTAAAGCCTCTTTCAGGCCTATTAAGCACTAAAGATGAATAACTACAGATATGTATTCATCGGGAGATTTGATAACAAAAAAATATTATTTTTTCGAAATTATTAAAGTTTCTTAAAAAATTATGAGAGCAAAAAAATAAAAACTTTCGCGATTAATATTCTAGCGTTTCTATACAATCCTTTAAACTGACATCGAGCGGCCTCTGTAATACATATAAAATACAATAGTCTAAGAGGTTTTTATGTTCTTCAAATGGCAAATATCTATTTTACAATAATAAGTATGTGGTTTGATGTTTTTTCTATTAAATTTTCGTTAATTTATAGATTTCTCTCAATATCAGTATCATGTCATCTTCACCTATTTTTACAGCTCTATCAGATCTGACTAGTAATCGAAACTTAGATAATTATGATCCTCATCTTTGTAAAGATATTCATATTAAACTCGATCAAGAAGCACGCGAACAAGGTTTAAGTTATGAAGAACGTTTCGACATGGTATAAAAATATTAACCAGAACTTTATTTTATATATCTTTGTGAATGATTTCATTTTAGGCTAAAAAAAATTTGACAGTTTTCGATAAATGGTCATCAATATTTCCAGTTGGTATATCTCAATGTCTCAAAGAATATTGGAAAGAACGTGTAAGTTCAGCTCCACTTGATCCACGTTTTCCAAATGTAAATCAAACAAAGTAAACTAACGAAAAAAAAAAATATTTTTTTTTGTATTTTTCAAATCAAATTTTTAGACGTTGCTGGATAAATTATGTTGATTATCATCGATGTATGGAACAGAAAAATGATGAGAAAATTTGTGGATATTTTAAACATCTGTATAAAGATTTTTGTCCAGAAGAATGGGTCAATAAATGGGATGATCAAGTAGAACGTGAAGTATTTCCGGGTATTCATGATTAAAGATACTGTTTAATTTTAATCTCTTTTTTTGTTCGCTATTCTATTTTCGTGTTTCATTATATTGTTAAAGAAAAATTTCTTTGCTTTCATAGTTATTAAAATTCGTTTATTTATAGATAAATAAACATGAGTAGTAGTAAAGCTTTAGCTGCTATTCAAACAATGAAAATTATTTATGGTTCACAAGGAAGACAAAATATTCTTCCTTATCATTATCTTGGGTAAATAAGATACATATATACATATGTAGATTTTAACCTTTTTTATTTTAAGTATGGTCTACCGTACACCATGGCGTTTTTGGTATTCAAATTCACAAGTATTTCGATGGTTTTCACGTATCATGGCTGTAGCTTTTGCATCAACACTCTATTTACCATTACGTGGCGTTGATTTATCTTATACACCTTATACAATTGTTCATCATCAACTTGATCATAAATTTGGTGATTGGATTGAAGAAATGCGTTATCCAGTTGATCAAAAACGTGTTGATGAATACAAAAAAGCACATGGACTTCAATAAATTTTCGTTTTTCTTCTCCCGGTCATAGATCAACATTCTATCGAGCTTTCTTTTTTTCTTAGCTATTCTCTTTGTGCTTGTCTTTACATGATGTTAAACTATTTATACATAGAATAAAAATAAAGCTTACCTTAATTATTTTCTTCATAATTATCAAGTGAAATAAAGTATATACGAATCTAATTGATTATGAAAAGAACTTTTGTACATTTGAATCATAAGGGAAAAAACGCCGTACATCTACAAAGCATGTTTACTCAAGAATTATATGAAAAATTTAATCTTCAATGATAGTTTAATCAAATAGAAGGATTTTTGTTTTCTATTAAAAAAATTTGAACAATGAAAATCAATTTGAAATATCGAATTATTGTATTTTTCTTAGAACTCGAATCATTGTTAGTTATTTTTATATCACTCATCACAATCAATTCTGTTCTTTTTCATCTTTTCTTCCTGATTCAATCTTTATCATGATAAACTGATCGTATCTACTAATTGTGATCTTAACTGATAAATCACAAGAAATAAGAATACGTAATAGTTAACATTTTCGATAAAACAGAAACTTATTAAGTCGAGAAAAACACATACATATCTATAAGTACACTTAAATAATGTGATGATATAAGAGCTTGTTTGATTGACACTTACAATCTATTCATCAATGAAGAATATAGAAGTACTATCCAAAAAAAAAAAGAACTTGTTCACCGTACTATAAGAAGGAATTAACAATAAGCTTTCAGTTTTTATGAAGTATAGTATTATTGTGAACACTTTTTCAAACTTAACAATAGATGCTTGTGAAGTATATTTCTTCTTTCTTTTTTAATTTAGTTTTTTAAATATAGACAAAATTAGGATATTTTATAGCAGTTGCTTTTTTTCTCATATGATCAATTGAGAATTCAGTTCAAGATATTCTAAACAAGTCGAGCTTTTTTTTTTGTTCACACACATACACTCAACGAAAATTGCTTCTTTTTTTCTTCGACAGACATTAATAAAAGCTTGTCGTGCACACGACTAATTAAAAAACTTTGCCACCGTCCGTCCGTTTCTTGTTCCATAATAATAGTATTGTATATGTCTACTCTCTCTCTCTTCTCTATACGTTCACGCGCGTATTCTCTCTCCGGAAAGAGAGAATATGCCATACATATATATATATTAAGAGAGAAACATTTCTCTCTGTGCAAATGAACACATCTCATTGAAAAGAGAGAGAGACAGAGAGAAGAGAAGAGTCAAGCAGGGATTAGAGAGACACAGAGAGAGAGAGAAAGAACTCATCATTGGTAGAAAGAGAGAACTCATTTTCTGTTGTTATTGCTGTATATGTATGTCTCTTCTGCCAAAAATCAAAAAGGAATTAAATCACTTTTATTTTTCTTCATAAAGCAGTAGCGCATATCTTTCATATGTAAGTTATATGTCAATAAAAGCATGAAATTTTTTTTTTATTATTTCTTTTGTAAATTGACATCTATACATTCATTATTTATTTTAGGATATAAAATTATTGTATATTGAAATCAAAAAAATAACGCAATGTTCTTCATTAAATTTCTTTTTTCTTTCGTATTTATTTGTTCAATATGTTCAGCAAATCGTTGGTATCGTATGTTTAATTCCAATTATGATGATCCATGTATTGATCGTCATAAACGTTTTCAACGTTGTATACCTGATTTTATCAATGCAGCCTATCAAAAACCAATCTATGTTTCCCCAACATGTGGAAATTCACCGAAAGAATTTTGTAATCTATCACAATTAAATCAAAATCATCCTAATGATTATTTAACTGATATTAATAATCCAAATAATTTAACTTGTTGGCAATCAGATTTAATAAAACAAGGAGAAAATGTTTCATTAATATTATCATTAAAGAAAAAATTTGAATTAACATATATTAGTTTACAATTTTGTTCACAAAGTAAACCTGATTCAATGGGAATTTATAAGAGTATGGATATGGTATGTGTATATATGTACAAAATAATAAATATGATGCATTCTTTTTTCTTTGTCAAGGGTTTAACATGGATACCATTGCAATATTATTCAAATAATTGTGAAGATATTTTTAATAAAAGTTCTCAAGGAATTATAACTCGTTCAAATGAACAAGAAGCTTTATGTATTGATACAAAATCTCAATTATCATCTATGAGTGAATCACGTATTGCATTTAGTACACTTGAAGGACGTCCATCAGCATATGAATTTGATTCAAGTCCTGTTCTACAAGATTGGGTAACTGCAACAGATATTAAAATTGTTCTATTATCACCACATATTGATATGAATTCTTATTCTGTTGCTGATTTTGCTGTTGGTGGAAGATGTAAATGTAATGGACATGCATCAAAATGTATTCCAAATAGGTAATGAATGAAATTATTTGATATATCAAATAATTCTTTTTCTAAACAAACTTTGATATTGATTTTAATATATGCAATGACCGAGAGTGAACTATTGTCATATGCAAATCGAGTCAAGAACATGTCTCATGACTGGACAATTGTTCGATTACATGATGTATATACATAGTTTTGTACGTGACATTGTCTGTCAATCAGCTGACAGACATAGATTTCGACTGGAGATTATTCATCTTTCATCGATCGATTGAAAAAATATTTTCGACGAACAAGAAAAGAATAGATTTTGAAATGCCGACATTATATTGTATAATAGAATGAAACATGAGAAAATATCCTTGAGTAGCAACTTATTGTTATTCTTTTTTATATATATTTTAAGAAAAGAAATTATATTCCGCCAGATGAATCAATTCTCTCTTTTTTTTTTCTTATAATTTAATCGATTGACCGTGAATAGCGGCAGTAGAAATGAAAATGTGTGAGTAAGATAATATGATTGACATAAATAAAAAAGAAAGAAGGAGAGACGCCGCATTGATATATATGTATATATATTCAATTAGACATGTCTAGGAAATATAGAAACAAATTTTTATGATGTGATTGTAGTTAAGTTATAAAAAACGCATCTTCTTTTTTCACACAAATTCATTCATTGTTATTGTGTACTCGATTTGGTTCATCCGTATTCATCACATCTGTATATGTGTGAGCCAAAAGGTGATAAGGAATAATGATGCATCATAACAAAAGCAAAGAAAGAAAAAGAATCATTCATCTCTTCTGCATAACGTTTGCTCAAACAAATGAGATTTGTTCATCACTACATACATACATAGACAAATGTCACATGCATACATATAGATAGATATATACAGAGACAGAAGCCGACGTTTTTGTTGTATTTATTTAGGTTAGTAGCTCAAATAAATAGAGCAAATAGATCTATCTATCTTACAATATAAGGGATATCGTCAAGTGACCTTGTTTGTGTTGATTATGAACTGTAGAAATACATGGGCTATTTTAGATGTCGACAGGGAATGTTAATGATGATGTAACATTGATATATTGAAAAGTAGAGAGTGGACAAGTGTCAATTGAATATTCAATGAGAAATTGAATAAAAAAAAGGTGTGTGATGATCGATCGATATGATTGTCATTTCTACTTTTTTTTCCTTCTCTTTCTTCCATAAATGATCAGCGAAGATCGATTGTTTCCATTGTTAATGATTTTGTCGTTGACAAAAGGAAAGATAAAACGGAAGTTGACAAACTATGTTTTCATATAAATAAGAACGTTCTTTTTAATTCTCATGCTTTCATATTTCTAATGATCAGTCACTTGACAAATCAGATTTGACATTTAAACTGATCATATTCCCGTTCACATAGATCACTTGAAATTTTATTTTAATTCAATTCTTTAAAAGGCGTCTTAAATATGTAAACGCTAGAGGGTGTTGATAATATGTGTCTATAATAATCCCTAAAAACATTTATTTTCTTGTTCTATAGTGATGGTCGTTCAGTATGTGATTGTAAACATAATACGGCAGGCGATGAATGTGAACGATGTAAAGACTTTCATTATGATCGACCATGGGCTCGTGCAACACAACGTGATGCAAATGAATGTGTTGGTAAGATGTTGTTTTAAATCTTTTCTTTTATCTTCTCAAGATTTTTTTTTTGTAAAATTACATATATATATATCATAAGGTTTGATTATGTATTCTAAACTAAGAACATCTATTCTATGCTCTAACACGTTGTGAAGTAAGAGCACATATACGTGTCAAAGGTTAATTCTAGTTTGTAATTGCAATAAACATTCGACAAAATGTCGTTTTAATTTGGAACTATACAAAATAAGTGGACATAAATCTGGTGGTGTTTGTCTTGATTGTCAACATAATACAGCTGGTCGATCATGTCATTATTGTCGAGAAGGTTTTACACGTGATTTAACTCAATCAATGACTAGTATAAATGCTTGTCGAGGTAGTACGAATAGTACAAAAATGATTGTTGTCTTCATCGTTAATATATGCACATAAATACACATACATACATACATACATCACAGAAGGAAAAAGAACGCAGATAAAAAAAATAACTTTTTTATTTGAATTTGAAGTTTTTTTTGTCCCTCGTCGTTAGACTTAGAACATTTTATATATATATTTTACAGCATGCAATTGTAACAATCATTCTCGACAATGTCGTTTCAATAAAGAACTCTATCTTTTATCGGGTCGAAAATCAGGTGGAATTTGTATTCAATGCAAACATAATACAGTTGGACGATATTGTAGTTATTGCAAAGAAACATTTTATCGTGATCCAAATTTACCAATAACACATCCAGAAATTTGTAAAGGTAATCAATGAGAAAATAGGGGGCTCACGCATGAATCAATTAATCATCTTTGCTTGGACCTTCTCTTTATTACATTAGTTTTGCTTCTTTTTCCGGTCTGTGAATGTGTGTTACTCACTTCCACTGCACTCTAACCTTGCATGTATTTTTAGCATTGTTGTATGTGTCGTTTTAATATATAGATATGTGTGTGTGTGTGTATTGCTCATTAGTGTTAAGTATAGAATGATAGCATATATCCTGCCTATTGTTTAGAGAAGTATGTGTCGGTAAACGGAAATATATATATAAATATATTTATATAGAAAGGAAACTATTGATAGTCTTTTCATGATAGAGAAAGAAGGCAACACCGATCATTCTTCAAGGTTAGCCGGAAATTTAGTTCTTTTGATATGTCCAGACTCAGCATCAACAATGATAATTGTTAAACAATATCTTCTATCTTCACGTTTTTTTTCTTGTCTTGATTAACTCACCAGCGATTAACCAAACAGACAGAATATATATTATGCTATGTCTATCTTATAACAAGATAAATAAATATAATATAATATCTATTAGTCCTATTTCTACATAATTATCTTACAACTAATAGCTTTGTCACACACACATACATATATATACATATGCTTAATATGAAAATCAATAAATAACAAGAATAAATTGATTTTATTCGGGTGTTTTGTTTTTCAGCATGTAATTGTCATCCGGTGGGTTCGCGAGGTAAAGTTTGCAATCAAACAAGTGGACAATGTCCATGTAAAGATGGTGTATCTGGTTTAAGATGTGATCGTTGTCTAAAAGGTTATCAACAAACGAAATCACCTATTGCACCATGTATAAGTAAGTGTGAAGAAAAATCTTTGTTTTCGTCTTATTGATTTTAATCTCCTATTAGAAAAACTTAAACTTCAATCATATAATATTTATAATGAAAATGATAATACGAACAGTTATCATGAACAAGATGATGAAGATGTATACACTTCAGCAATGACAACAACAACCACTACCACCACCGCTCTCATAACAACAGCAAATCAACCAGGAATAACAGAATATAATCCATCGATCGATATGGGACAATATTGTGGTGCATGTCGATATTATAGTCGTCGTTTACATGTTAAAAAATATTGTAAACGAGATTACAGTAAGTTCAAAAGAAAAAAATGTAAAGAAGAAAATCAAATCTACTTTATTCTTTTAGCTATTCATGCACGTGTAACTAATCGACATGATGCTGGTCAATGGGTATCTTATTTATTAACAATTGTTCGAGTCTATAAAGATCGTCTTAATCGTATTCAAGAAAGTGAACAGTGGGTATGGGTATCACGTAAAGATGTTCAATGTTCATGTCCACGTTTAAAACTTGATAAACAATATTTATTAATGGGTTTTTATGATCAAATGCAAACATCATTAAGTCTTGATCGTACATCAGTTGTAATTGAATGGAGACCACGTATGGAACAACGTATGAATCGTTTTCGAAGATATGAATTAAATAAAAAATGTTAACGAAGAAAAAAATATTCAAAATCAAAAAAAGTCAAATAAAAGAATATCATTCCGTAAAACATCGAACAAATAAATAAAGTTTTTGTATATTAGTCGTGTGCGTGTGTGTGTATTGTTGTCATTTTTTTTTAATTGTTAATTGTGTCAGTAAAAATTTAGCATTATGATAAAAGAAAAAGTCATTTTCATTTGATTGTATAATACTATTTCTAAATTATTCAACGGTATATGAACGTTTGCAGACTGTTGTCATCAAATCTGCATTAGCCAGATGAAATATATATATATCTTAATTAATTGAGCAAAACTTTGTTTATTATTTTGATAAATAAGGACAATTAAATATATGATATAAACAACAAAAAAAGAAAAAGCTCATTCTATGATTGCCATAGGGTGACGATCATGTCCACTTAAAAGGAATAATCGATGGTATAAATCCTCATCATATAAAATGACCACTAATGCAAAACGGAAGTAAAGTTGAAGAGTATAAGTGCCGCTTATAATTGATGATAGAGAAAAAGAATCAATTTACAGATGTCCATTGAAACATAGACGATGTTTGACACCAGTAATTTGTATAAATTTAATGCTTGGTCAGATATAAAAACTAATTGTTGAACCTTGTTTCTCAGCTATGAGATGATGAATTAGATTGAAATATAAAGAAATAAATGTATGTTGGACATAGTCTATTTAAATTAAACAGCATGATAAAGGAATATTACACTATGTCATAATAATTTTTCTTTTACATGACATTAAGCAATAGCTTATTGATTAGATTCATTATAGAAATATAAGTGGACAAATTAAATTTTTTTTGTTTTATTTTACTAATTAGTTGAAATAAAATGCGCTATTCACACATTATTTTTTGACAATTTATAATCCTATTGCTAAAGGTGTTTGTATATACGAAAAAAAAGGTGATGAATTGAATGTGTTAGAATAATATGTAAATTTGAGAATGATGATAACAATTTTATTATCAGAAGAATCAAATAAACATCTGATAAGGTTCTCACAACGACGTATATGGTTTAATAGAGAAAGTTAAAAGATTTATTATTCGTGCGAGAAAAAGAAACTAGGTTGATGACGATTCAATATTTAATAGTTGTTGTTTTGAGTTTTGTTGTTGTTTATGGAACAGAATGGCCAGTTCCATATGAACGTGTAACAAGTCGTCCGACTAATAATCCATATTGTCAAGCAGGTCTTATTTCGTTTTGTCCAAATGGTAAAGCTGAAGATGCAATGATTTATGCACAAGATGAAACGGATACAATTGAAATATTTGCACTTAAAAAACCTGTATGGTCATTTAAATTCGGAGACTTAATGGCTAAATTTGTGAGTTTAGGATTTTCTTTTAAATAAAAAACTTTAATTGTTTTGTATAGAAAGTTATGCATGATGGATTAGGTTTTCGTAGTCAAAAAACAGGTCGTAATTGGACAATGGAATGGTAAATAATATTTTAATGAAAAGAAAGCAAATTAAGCTATATATTTTTGTTCTCATATAGGTATGAATTAGATCAGTTATTCAATTGTACATTTCCTCATGTACTTAAAAATGATACATTCATATGGTGTGATCAAGGTAAATAAAAATATTATTAACTAATAATTCTAGAATATTTCCATTATTAAAGGTGCTTTATGTGTTTATGAGGGAATTGTTGATTCAATGTGGAATGGTTCGTCAGATTTAAGCATGTTAAAAAAAGTTGCTCAAATGAATGGTTTGCTTGTTTTTCTTTTTATTAATTTTATATTCAAATAATTCTTTTAATAGGCAAAGATTATAATACATGGGCAACATGGGCTGTAAGTGATAATAATACTGGTATTTATTATGAAACATGGACAGTATATTCAGATCCTGGTACGTATTGACTGAAATGTTCTTTCAAGGACAGATATAGTTCGGAGACAAAATGTCATTTCAGTTCAACAACTTGTAATTTGACAGTCTAGTCAATGATAGAATATCATTGTAACCATTTGATTAGATCTTTTTTTTCTTATTTCGTACAGCGCATATGACAAAGAACACACTGACGTCATTTCAACCTGAAGGTTTGCTCTTGATGAGAATTTATGACCTTTTTTTATACACGAAAATGTTTAGGTAGAAAGTTCTTAGATCTTATCTAAAAATATGCGTATTTATAGAATGATTCACTCTTGGTTGAGAGTTTGGATAGAATTCAAATGATATCTTCATCAACAGACTTTCAAATTGAAATGACGTCATTTTGTTTCGTTTTTATGATATACATCGTACTAGATCAAACAGTTAACAGAATGATTATAATCTAGATTTTGTCTATCTATAATAAACATCAATCGATGGCACAAGTCACTTCTCAATAGAATAGCTTCTCCTGTGAGTTCATGTCTAGGTATAATTTCAATGTCGATTAGAGCAATATGAGAAAAGACAACAAGACATATTTTTATATTGATGTTTTTTTTCTCGGAAAGTAATTAATAAGTAATTGAAATTATACTCTAGTATTTAGTCATGGACATTAAAAAAGTCGATTTCTTATCTAGCAAATAGATACACATAGCGTCTGTTGTATTCATGAATAGAGTTCCCAAGTACTTTGGTACAAATGGATTCAAAAAGAAAAAAAGAAAAAAAGTGTATATCTACCGTAATGCGCAGCATATTTTCTGATTCATTCAAAAACCGAAATTAATAATAATTTATTTATTTTTTAAGGTCCTAATGCCACAATGTATTTTGATTCGTATGATTGTGCTAGTTTTGTTATTCGTGGATTGAATGAATTGTATCATTATGGTGCTCAAATATTACCCAATGTTCATTTAAATTATACACGTTTAAATATCTATTCATATGAACCCGTCTTACTTGGTACATATGATCAAATAGTTCATAATCAAACTCTTTATAATGATTTTATTGATTTTTATCGTGAATTTGATTCAAAAAAACCCAATACAGAAGAATGGTTTAAAGCATTCGTAGAAATTTATGAAACATTTTATTTATCAAAACGCTTCTATTTTTATTACAATAATGTTTATTGGTATTTAAAATTAAAAGATACAACACCACTTAAAATTTCATTTGATGAAGTTCCAATCAGTTCTATTTTAAAACTAAACTAATTTAATAATAAAAATAAAAAAAAAACTATTATCACTACATCATAAATGTTTATCTTTTGATTAATTTACAATTCTTTTAGTTGTTAATTTATTTGATTAGAAAATCGAAAAAGATACATATCATTTTATCAAAAAAAAAACGCAAAATATTATTTAAAACTATATTTATAATGATTCATTATTTGTCATAGTATAATATAATCGTAATATTTTTCTCACGTCGACTATTTGTCATGCTTGATTTGGTTGTGTATATTTATTTTTTTCTTTTCATGGTCTTGTTTCAAAGCAAAATACGACTCTATATCATCATTAACATATACATTAAATAAACGTACGCTAACATTTATTTGATCTAACCTTCAACGTTCCTTTTTGCTTTTTTGTATATATTTTTGTTGTACTATTCATTTTGTTTATAATACGAATTAAATATTATGTATAATCAAGAATATGATCCGTCGGATATTGAATCACTCTCATCAGGAACATCAAATACATCAGTTATGACATCTCGTGCAACAACAATACCAAATTCATGGAGTGCAACAACTCTACAACAAAAATTACAACAACTAGCACAATTTAATATTCATCCGCTCGATGATGATCAATCATCTGATTCGACAGATGCAACTGTACAGTTTATTACTTCGATGAATAAAAGTCTTGATACAACAAGGTCTAATAGTAATCAATTAAATGGAGTTAGTACTCAAAATCAACAACAACAACCATGGGTCAATCCATATTGGGGTCCAAAGTTGAGTGCAAGCGTTACAGTAAATCAACCAGAAATAAATCCAACGAATAAGAATGGCGCTCCTCAAAAGTAGGAACTTTTCTTTTATTAGTAACTACTAGGATTTTCTTTTTTTTTATTTGAAAGTTCTTTATCATCTGATCATCTTGATCAAATGATTCCTGGTTCTATTCTAATCAATGATGAAGGTGAAGTTCATGATTTATCATGGAAACAAGATGGACAGCTTAGGCAAAGTACATCTAGTACATCATTTAATCCTGGTGGACAGTATGTATCAGATGAAAGTGGTGGTGCTGGCGGTTATCTTGCACCTACACATATTCAACGTCGGCCTATAATAACATCACCATCTGGACAAACGACACATTCGGATAATAGCAGACCTAATTCTTCAACTAGTGTGAATAATGGTGTTCGATCGCCATTGAAAGAAAAACAAAATTTCCCAGGAACAACAACAATTAATAATGATAATAACCAACCATGGGTGAATCCATATTGGCCAAAATCAAATCAAAATAATCCTGAATATCCACAAAATGGTAATCCACAACCATCAAATAATTCAAAACGAAATTCCGAAACTAAATCACCATTAAATACGAAGACCACTGAAAAATCGGCACCATCGACTGCAACTCGTCAAAATCCATATGTGAATGGTAACGGTTCATTGAAACAGAAGAAAGATAATACTGAATTAAATAATTCGTTCGTATCTCCTCGTAAAGCTCCACCAATTCCATCATTTTATGAGCGTATTTATCCTCCGCCAACACGAGTATCATCACCTGCCGTATCGACGAATAAAAAACATGAAAGAATATATTCTAATGGGAAATCTAACGTAAATATAAACGATGATAATGATTTGCCGTATACAGTCGATAATAATGGTGTAGTACACTATCGAGCAACATCTACTACACCAAATATTACAAAAAAGTCAGCAACAACTTCTCAATATCCGGTTTATCCTTCACATAAATCTAATTCACCGAAACCTAAAACGTCATCATTTTCACAAACAACAAATTCTGCAAATCCATCTGTTTTAAATCATGTTACATCGAATACATTTGCAAATATAGGAAATCATTATTCAAGTTCACGTTCTAACTCTATTACTATTCTTACCGAAACTGATCTAAATAGTATTCATGAAGCACTTCATTTACTTGAAACTAATCCAAATGCTATACCTCTTTACGATCCATCTAAACATATGCCAACAACAAATATCAATCACCACAGTCATCCTTTATCATCCATATCTTCTCTATTTACTTCTAAACCACAACAACAACAACAACATAGTAATCCTTTGTCATCCATTTCTCATCTATTTAATTCTAATCCACAACAGCAGCAGCAGCAACAACAACACAGTAATCCTTTATCATCCATTTCTCATCTATTTACTTCTAAACCACAACAGCAGCAGCAGCAACAACAACAACACAGTAATCCTTTGTCATCCATGTCTCATCTGTTTTCTTCTAAACCACAACAGCACCACCACCAACAACAACAACAAGCAGCATTTTCACGGAATGTACAATACAATTCTCAACAAGCACCATTATTCTCTACACCAAGTTATCCTTCAAATTCGAATCAATCTTTACATCGTTTCAACACACTAGGATCTGCTACCCTTATTTGAAATAAATATTTTTTTATAAAATGTAGTTAAAAAAAAGTGTTTTTTTTTGTACATGAACTTCGATATTTATTATATAAACATGCATACTAAAATTATTTACTGTGACTTCATTTATTTATGAAATCTATCTATTATTTAGAGATCTGTTTATTATCCCATATAGATGCTATTTTTCAAGGACAATACATGTTTATTGTTATAATAAGCTACTAGTTAAATGATTCATACTATGATTAAGTGACAAACACAAAAGGGGGATTGGCCCCCTTGAAAAATACAAATACCTGGAGAGGAGAACGGGTTTATCAAACGTTGCAAGCCGAAAAACAGTTTTT
>CAJNOI010000071.1:453442-468279 GCA_905250115.1 Adineta steineri | reverse complement strand
GTTGATGATAATGATATTGTTGTTGAAGAACCTAAAGTTGGTTAATTCGAAGAAGAAAATATTTAAATGATTTAAGATAAACTTTCTTTTTTTTCATTTATTGTTATCCTAGCTCGAAATGTTTAAAAAACAATAAACTCGATCATTTCTTTTTATTGATGCTTCAATCAAAGTTTTTATCAACAGATTTCAGTTAATGTTATGTTTAAAAATAATAAGAAAGAAGATTGTAGAGATATATTTATATAAGAAAAAAAGCTTCCCAACGTAGTCCCGTATGTGGAACTCACGTATGTTCGTATCAAAGACACCTAGTGACCTTTTAGTTTTTGGCCTTCTTTTATTTTTGAAAGAAAACGAGAGCTTTTGAGGGATGTGCCAAATAACTAACATGAATTAAAAAGTTATGGCTGCGATTTATTTTTGAATGGTAGGTGTGGGTGATATATTAGCCTGACTTATGCGCATAATTTCTTTCGGAAATTTACGTGAGTTCTACATTAATAATTCAATAGAAATAGAAAGAAAAGATAGTAATTTATCGTATTATTTTATGTAGTCCAAAACTGGATCCATTTCTATGAAGAAAGATGTAAGTTTAGAATTTCATTATTTTTTGGTATGTATGATTGTTTTTAGAAATGAATATCATATTCTTTGGAATCAAAATTTACATTCACGATCGACACAAAGGTAGAAATATTATTAATAATCGATCAGATATTATTTCTTTACTTCATATTTATTCTTGAAAAAAATCTTTACTGTTTCTACAGTAACAATTTCAATAACTAATTCTAAGTTTACAAATTTAGCTATGGGTTGTAAAACAATGTGCTTGAGTTGAACTATGTTATAAGAATAAATTTACATCGAAATTTAACAGTAGAGTTTAAATATATTGAATTTTTCTAAGTTATTATGATCAATATTAATTAACTGTTACACTGAAAATAGGGACAAATAACAGATGATATAGATCAAACGAAGAATGATTTAAACAGAAGATTTTCCAGGAGTTAGAGAAGATTCAAACTTTTTAATTGACCTCAACAATACGAAAACTTTTCTCTTAAAATTCTGTAAGTTCTAATCGATAGTAAAAATATTGTTATACGTATTTCAGTAAATAAAAACATTTTAAACGCATATCTAGTTGAGATCTTGATTATATTTTTTGATGTAACGGTTTATTTTCGATATAATACATTTTAAAAAGAAAGTTAACAATAATGTTATATGAGAAATAAAAATCGAAAAACAATATCTTGACTTAAATTATAACAAACAATCTATTTTATTAGTCACGAAATGTAAAAAATTTACAAATGCGCTTTTTTCCCCCTAAAACCATCTAAAATAAAATGCACTATTTTCTTTATCTTCTTTGACGTTTTCGGCTTCGATATCCAAATTCAATCCCATGAAAGACCAAGCAGATGATGCATCCAATGATGAAAAACTAGCAGCAACATATTTATCTGATTCATTGAAAGTATTTATAGCTAATTCGTCTAAAAATAAATAAATAAATAGACAATAATAGTAAATCAGGTTTATATTCTTACTATTCAAACTACTGATATAGAGATAATTACATTGATAAATTATATATTTTGTATTAATTTTCGCTTCAACATGTTTCATTTGATTATTTAAATATATAGGCATATCAAGTGTAAAATTACTTCCATTCATATTAATCTCTTCTATTTCATAAGACTGATTGATATCATTTATAATTATATTGATATGAAAATTATTATTGAAATCGTTTAAATCAGGATCTTCTGGTTCGGTGCATACTTTTTGACTACTACACATTGGTTCAATTAATGGAAAAACATCTTCCACACGAAATTTCCCATTATCTTCTGTCATTACAACAGTATCTATAGTACTACTTTCATCTGGTTCAAAAGAACCATTAGGATTTTCATAGAAACATGTGAAGCGAAGTTTGAGTTTATTGAGTTGTCGATTTTTACTTTTCTCTTTTGTTATTTGTTCTTTCTGTTTATTTTTGATAAAACCAATTTTATAACTAAAAAAATGAAGATATATAAACTAAAAATTTTTCTAAACTAATTTACCTTTTATAGCCTTTTGCAAAATCATCATCAGTTACATCGAAACATAATTTATTCGATTCTTTTGGTTCAAAAACCAGTGATGATTTATTACTTTCTTTACTCTCGAGTGTATATGGATGTGGCTTATTATCAATGTCAAGAAGAGATACTTCAATATAATTTTTTCGACAACGCCATTTGTGTGGTATCTACGAAATAGAAAAAATCTTTTTTATGAGTATTTAGATATGTAATTATGCTTATACAGTTGTAGTCAGATATTCATATTCGTCTCCTTCTTGACGGCATAGAAAATGAAATGATTCCATTCTTTCTTTTTTTGTTCGTGGTCGAAAAGTATCACGTGGTTGAATAAATTGGAAATCTTCAGATTGTGTACTAAGGAATTGAATAATCTGTTGATATTTCACTTGATCTTTCTTTGATAATTGAACGCCATTGAAAGCTACGAAAAAAAACTATTTACATTAATATATTGCAAATCATCGCTTTAGTTTAATTATACCTGAAATAAAGTAAATTAGATATTCTTTTGTTGATTGTTGATAATCTTAAAAGATACAGAAGTTTTATTAGCAAAATTTATTATTAATAGTTGAAACTTACCAGATATAGATCGATTAGCCATTTGCTTAATTTCATGAAGAAATTTTTCAAAGGGTGAAGCAAGAGATTCAAAATAAAAACAAGAATTTAAATAGAAGTCACATTCCTATGAATAAGAGAAATCAATGCAGTCTAACACATGTTTTATTCAAATAAAACATACTTCAACAATGAAAGCAGTAGTGTTTGATGTTACTGGTAGTGTAAATTCTGAGAGATCAGAATCATATATTGAAAGGAGATCAAAATCATATATTGAAAGGAGATCATCAATTTCTATCATATCTATACTTTCATATACATTTAAAATATATGAAAATTATTTTCGAAAATATTGATCTGAAAATAAAATAAATAAATATTTAGAAAAAGAAAACTTTTATTTATGAAATTTGTTGAGAGCAAGATGATTGATAGGATTATTCATTTTGTTCGCGTCAGGTACTTCATATTTAGCTTATATTTTAAACTTCTATGAGAAAATAACAACACTTGTAGACGGTTCATCATTCACTATATTTAACCGTTATTATGAAATAACAATGAAACCTATAATATAACTGTAACAATTTAACTAATAACTGTCTGAAATTTATATTTGCTTACCTTCACTCTCACGAAGAAAATATATAAATGCGCAATAGTATGATTAACTCTTTCAGAATTGTTTTAGTTTTAAACGAAAGAAAACTTGTTATATATTTGCCCGTGGCTGGAATTTTCCGAGTCATTCATAAATAAAGACTGGGTATTTTACAGGTCAAAGAAAGAAAAGAAACATAGATATATATGTTATATATTATGCGTCACAATGATAAAGAAAAGAAGATCATACTACAACAAAATAAACACTGATATATTATTTTCTTTCCAAGCTGAAATAAAGCCTAGAAGTAATGTACTTTTACAAAGAAAAATGACGTCAGGACGTGTATAAAGGTCACAAGTCCTGAAATGGTTAATAGTGAATTATATTACCCTGGACAATCGAATATAATTCAGTATTCGATCATCGTCTGAGATTTTATGTATATAGATAATTTTATTATCTGAAGACATTTCACAGAATCTCAAATAGTTAAAATGATTTCTATTTAAAATGTTACAGATCAGATGTAGAAAAAAGTAATAAAGAGAAAATGGAGGAGTACGTTGTTTATAATAGATATACTATGCTACCTTAATGAAAAACTATTAGCCATAGTAAATAACGTACCTTCGATAGTGTTATATATCCGATCAGGCTTGAAAAAAACTAATAACATTATTCATACAGAGGAAAGTATCATTCATTTATAATGTAATTAATATTAATATATGAAACACTGAGTATCATATAGAATAGAAAATAAAAATATGTCAAATAGAAAAATAATTCTTATAGCTAAACTATTTCAAGTGAAATATAGAATATGAGAAAAACCTTTAAAAATATCAATAGAACGATTGATTTTTTATAAATATTTCTTATTATTACATTGTTTCGGAAGTTACTGACACTAGTTGACTATATATATTGTATAGATAGGAAATTATTTCACTCCTAGCTAATTCAATACGAATTATTTTATTTGATGAACTCTCCTGTTCATTTTTTTATAACAACAATAGTAAATAAAGAACTAAATATTCTAGAAAACTAGATGAATATTGTAATTAATAGTAGCAGATACTTTCATTATTCATTGATGAATATCACATAATAAACGATATTATCATGTGGGAATATTTTTTCGTCCTTAACCGCCTTTATTCACTATACGTTAGCAATAAAATAGGATGCTCCAGATAGCATCTATTGTATTATATATCTTTTCAATACGTATTTTTTACCTTACCGGTGAATACTGCTGCTTATATTGTGTTCACAATAAGAATAAAGTTTCAATAAAGACACATTTTATTTTTCACCGGTTTTATTTTACTTAAAAAAAATACAAAAACAAATTATAATTTCGTTTCTATGCGTTCGAGATTGATTGTCCATTTCTGAAGGTTTGGATGATTTGGTAGTAATGATTGTTGTGCAATTTGTACAGCACGTTTATAAAATGAATGAGCTTCTAGATAGTTGCCCATATTCTCATACACCAAACCGATGTTGTTACAGAAACCACCCAAATGAGGATGATTGGGAGGAAGTGATTTCTCCTGAATTGGAAGGGCTTTTTTATAAAATTCAAGTGCCGTTTTATAATCACGCTTGCCATCATAAACTGTACCGATGTTGTTATAGGAAGCAGCCAAATCAGGATGATCAAAAGGAAGTGATTGTTGTCGAATTTCAAGGGCTTTCTTATGAGATGAAAGTGCTTTGGAATAATCACCTATTTTGTCATACAGCACACCGATGTTGTTGTAGGACATAGCTAAATTAAGATGATTAGAAGGAAGTGTTTTCTGACAGATAGTAAGTGATTTTTTATAATATGTAAGTGCTTTTGAATATATTCCTTGACTGTTTGTGATCCAACCTAGTTGATTATAAATAGGTGATTTGTCATTTTCATGCGTTGTTTGATGAAGTAAAATTTCATAAACTTCTTGAGCCTTGTTAAACTCACCCATTTTAATTAACAGTAATCCTAATCTCTGCCATCCTGCCGCATTTGGATAGGTTTCCTGTCGGATACGATCAGTAAGAGTACGAAGATCTTGGTCGTTGTTATTGGTCAATGTTAAATTCACTTGGTAAAGATTATTGTCTTCATCTATTGGTTCAATATCTTCAATACGAAAAATGGTATGCATAGAGAAAAGAATTTCATCTTCGTCGTCAAAATGACTAACATTCGTAAGAGAAGCAAATGGAGCTGTTGAATGAGTAGGATTTATAGATATAACAAACAGAATTCCAACAAGATCAGGTTCTGTATCAACTTGTGGTGCAAAACAAAGAGAAACATCACGATCTTTACTAGTTGATAGAAAGTTATTAAATGAAAGAAGTCCACCTTTAGCATTTTTCATTTTGGTAAAATCTTCTTTTAAAAGACGTTGCCCACGATAAACTTCAAATATTTCATCAGATTGTTGACTATCAAGATGTTCCGAATGTAGTCGTTGAATATCACGATGTAGATCATTAAAAAAGAAACCCATTCGAAGAATAATATCAACATTCATTAATCTTAATGCTTGATTGAGCATCCGATATAAAAAACATTGATAAGTATACCACCAAATAGGTCTTTTATCATGATAATCACGTTCCAATTCTTCAATATTACGTAAATCAGACTCATTTTTGACAAATGCTTCACGATAATAGGTAATAAATTCTTTAATATGTTTATCTTCAAAGTTGATAGTTAATAAGATCTCTTTCAAGATCTGGGTATACATAAAGGGTGGATCTAATTGATCCAATTTATTGTTTGGTGCCACAATGCTGATTGAGATGGCATTTTGCTCACATTGGTGAGCAGCTTGTTTGAGAGCTTCACAGATTAATGTTATATCTGTGTAGACTCCTTTTATTTTAGACCATTCTTTCGCCCATTGTTTATGCCATTCTTGATTGTTACAAAAAATAAAAATGTTATCTACTTGAGACATATTATGTACATGAGGTACAATATGTTGTCCAAGTGAACCAGAAACAATCATAATTATTTTGTTGTTGGTAGCCGTTTGAATAAATTCAACACATTGTTTATCATCTGTAAATGTTTTTACGTTGTTAACAAGACGTGTCAATTGTTGGATTATATTATTACAATCAGGATCATTATCGTTAATATTACTATCCAACCAAATTAGTAGGACATTTTGCATTCTTTTCATGTTCATACGCCGATTTGTAACTGCATCCTTAGAAATATTTGATACGTGTTTAGTATTAGCTTGTGTATTGATTTGAACAGACGCTTTTGATTTTTTGTTACCCATTGTTTGTTACAATGTAGACTACTTCAAGAAGAAATGTCTATAAATGAATGAGAATAATGTGTCATTTTAAAAATATAAGAAATTTTTTTCGAAATTGTTCTTTTTATCATCATTTTCATTGCTTTCTCTATTATTAGTATTTCGCTTAATTTTTTCATGTTTCTTAAATATACGCCACTGACTCAGCTAGGATCGGATTCGACTTATATTTTCTATAAATCCTATATTTTGCGTGGAAAAGGGAGAAAATGTTCAAAAATTAGTCACTTCTACTATACATAGCCTTTAATCATTGGAAAGTTTATAGATCTATCATATAGTCAAATATTTTTGAAGAATGCGTGTATAATATCGACATCAGTTGTAAATAAATGATGTGTTTTCGTTTTCGTTTACTAAATCGATTGATTGAAAATCCCTCAATACTACGATAAATAAGCTAACAGAAAAAACTAGTTTAAAAAATAATTATATACTCTTTGAAACTTTTTCTGCTGTCGTATGTACTTATACATATAAATTTATACACTTATACTGAATGTATATATTCCATTAACAGATTTAAGAAAAGAAACGACATGACGAAGAAAGTCAACAAATAAAAACTTTTTTTTGTGTTTTCCAAGAAATAATATATGATAAATAAAACATACTTGTAAAAACGTACTTGAGTTGCAAACAACAAATGAAGAATCATATACGAATGAATTACATACGCTCCCATTCATCCATTATCTCTGTCACAACTTCTCTCATCCTCTTCTACAAATACTGTCAAGTATGTATATATTCATACACGTGAGGTCGTTAAACGATATTATAACATTTTTTTATTTTATTATTGCTTTCTTTTATCTTCTCCTCTTTTCATACTGATCCTATTTCTCGTTTTTTTCTCTTCTAGTGTGAACCTACATTGGCACATTAAAACAAATGAAAAAAAAAAACGAAACAACTTGAAAGAATGTTATCTGCATATAGATGAGAAAACTCTATTGAAAACATTTCAGTATCATTGAATTCTGAAAACGAAAAATTGAAGTTATTCAACAAGACTTCTTGTCTCGAAGAATAGAATCATAATACTTCTATTTATCTAATGTGAAGACATCAGTAATACAGAAAACAATTAATCGTGCACATTTTGAAATTTTATGTTGAGTCAACGTTCATTTTTCTAATAATTAATATGTTTGTGTTATCTTTTCGAAGTAGCTTATATTCGATTAAAATTTATTTCAGAAAACTATCACATATTATCTTATAAAACATTTGCGTATTGAACTTAACTGTTTATAGTCTGTGAGTTTATCTGTAAAATATACTTTCATATTTTGAATAGCAATAGTAAATATTGAATGTACTTGTATAAACATAGATCTTTGTATTTAACATCTATATTTATGATTAATACTAAACGAAAAAATATTTAATGGGCAATGAATAATTTAACTATAGAAAATTATTATTTATAACCAACTTTTTCTGCTTAGGTTACAGCAATAAAGAGAATGCAATTTATTTATGAACAACCATACTCTTCGCTATATATGACAGTAGAATTCAAATTATTAATATAATCATACATTAGATTGTACATCAGTGTATGTTTTGTATTTTGACAATATCTTCTATCTGTGCATCGTATAAAGTATATGTGTATTTTATCGTGAGATTATGTTTATATTGAGCTTAAAGCTAGCGATATTTACGAATGGAAAAAAAATGATGATCAGTATTTTTGAATGGCTTGAACCAATTACTAAAATAAATCATGATTAAATTTTAGAAAATAAAATAAAATTTGTATTACAAAACATTACATAATGGAATTAATTCATAGTATATAGTCACGTGTTGTTCTTTCGTTAAAAAAGCATCGATTTATAAATAAAATCTTTCATATAATTTATTTCTTTGGATAGATCTGAAATTCTAGAATTAGGATGTGGGTGTAGAATATATATTCTAACTACTCACAACCATTCACATCTTATCAAGATATAAAGGTAGTTAGCTTATGTGTATATCTAGTGTCACTATTAATATTATCAGCTACAGTTTCAGCTGTAAAACAATTGTTAGAGAAAAGTGACACCTAACTTTTCGTTTTAATTATCTGGAAATTTGAAAAAGTCAAAATCATGTTTTTGCGATGCTTTCTGTGAATGCATGGTATCAGTTCGATTTGAATATTTCGTTGCTAAGATAATCGTAACATCAAATGACAACTTTGAACGCCTACGTCGAGAAAGTAAGAAAACTCGCAAATGACTATAGAAATGCTTTGCTTCGCATCGCATTAAATATAAGCGATAGGATATCAGATAATATATTGAATTTTTCTAACTGATTATTATCAATATTAATCCACTGTTACACTGAAAGTAGAGACAAATAACGGATGACATGAATCAAACGAATCTAGTTGAGATCTTGATTATTTTTTATAGTGTAACGGTTTATTTACAAAATAATATGTTATAACAAGAAAGTTAACAATAATGTTATATGAGAAATACAAATCGAAAAACAATATCTTGACTTAATTTATAACAAACAATCTATTTTATCAGTCACGAAATGTAAAAAATCTACAAATGCGCCTTTTCTTCTTCTAAAACCATCCGGAAAAAAAATGAAAAAAATATAAAAAAATGTACTGTTTTGTTTATCTTCTTTTACGTTTTTGGCCTCGATTATCCAAATTCGATACCATAATAGACGAAGTAGGTGATGCGTCTGATGATAAAATATTTAAAGCTACACATTCATCGAGTCCACTGGAAGTTTTTACACTTAATTCTCCTAAAATAAAAATAAATAGAAAATAATTATAAAATAGATTTATGTTCTTACTATCCAAACTACTGATATAGAGATAATTAGCTTGATAAATTAGATTTTGTTTATATTCTATATTAATTTTCGCGTCAAGACGATTCATATGAACATTTGGAAGTACAGGCATATCAAAGGAAAAATTATTTCCATTCTTCTTGATTTCTTCTCCTTTACGAGACCAATTGATATCATTGCCAATTATATTGACAACAAGGTTAGTTTTGAAATCATTTGGAAGAGGACCTTTTGTTTCTATGCATATTTTTCGCTTACTTTGCATTGGTCCATCTAGCGGAAATATATCTTCTACACGAAATTTGCCATACTCTTCTGTCATTACGATAGTATCTATGACACTACTTTCATCGCGTTCATATGAGCCATCAGTAGTTTGATAATAACGTGTAAAACGAAGCTTGGATTTATTAAGTTGTCGATCTTTAATGACTTCTTTTGTTATTTGTTCATCTTGCTTACATTTGACAAATTCAATTAAATAACTAAAAAGATGAAAATATATAAATTAAAAAATTTTCTAAATTAATAAATCACCTTTTGAAACCTTTTGCAACATCATCATCAGTTACATGGAAACATAATTTATTCGATTCCTTTGGTTTAAAAACTGCTGATGATTTATTACATTCTCTATTCTCGATTCTATATAAATGCGGGTTATTATAAATGTCAAGAAGAGATACTTCAATATAGCTATTTTGACCACGCCATGTTTGCAGTATCTACGAAATAAAAAAAAATTTATGACTATTTGGATAAATAATTCTGCATATACAGTTGTAGTTAAATATTCATGTTTGGCTCCTTTTGGACAGCGTAGGTAATGTGCCGTTACTCTTTCTTTTTCAGTTCGAGGTCGAAAACTAGCAGTTTGTTGACAAATTAATTGAAACTTTACAGGTTTTGTACCATCGACTTGATTAATTTGCTGATATGTCACTTGTTCTCTGTTTGGTACTTGAATGCCATTGAAAGCTATCGAAAAAATAATTATATTAATATATTGCAAATGATCTATTTAGTTTAGTTATACCTGAAATAGAACGAATCGGACCTAATGTTGTTGATTGTTGATAATCTTAAAAGATACAGAAATTTTATTAGGAGAATTTATTATTCAAAGTTAAAACTTACTAGACATAATTGGATCGTTGGTATCTTCAATGTCATTATAATTGTTGTTATTGTTGAAATTCGGGACTGGCGGAGAAGACAACTGAGTATTAGCAATATCAGGTAAGTAAGTATAAATCATCTAAGAATAAAACAAATCAATGCAATCTGAAACATGTTTTATTCAAACAAAACATACTTTATCCAACGAATGATCAGTATTTAATAGTGCTTGTATCAATTCAGATGGATTATGATCCATATTTAGAAAAGTGAATTCATTAGGTTCTGCCATAGCTATGCTTTCATATACACTTAGAATATATGAAAATTATTTTTCAAAACATTGTTCTAAAAATAAAATAAATACATATTTAGAAAAGGAAAAATTTTATTTATAAAAATTGTTGAGAGTAAGACGGTTAATAAAATTATTCATTTCGTTCGCATCAGAAACTTTCGATTTAACCTATATTTTTTAATTCTATACGAAAATAACAATCCTTGAACGCAGTTTGCCATTCATAAAAAAAACTTCATATATATGTATATGTAGTTGGAAAAAACCCTGCTATTATAAATATAGATAAAGATTGAATTATATCACAGACAAAAGAAAGAGAGAAAAAGAAATATGGGTGTGTATAGTATATGTTGTCTGTGTCATAATGATAGAGAAAAAGAAGAATCTTAGTATAATACAGCGTGGAAATAATGTAATTTTAAAAAGAAAAATGACGTCATGGTGTACATAAACTAGGAGTGACAATTTATTGTTATTGTTATAAATAACAGATAAACAGCAAATAACTTTTATTTGTGAAAAATATCGTTTCTCACCTCATTGTGTATTTTAATTGTATCCGTTATGAAAACTTATATTTTGGACCGAATTTTTTGTACCTTTACTAATGATTTATATGGTTCAACCAAGATATGACGCTAGCTGAATTTTTCAGAAAAAAAAGTTATTGTTATTTATCTGTTATTTATAGCAAATAACTATCGCAAATAAGTTATTGTTATTTGTGACAATAACTTCTCACCCCTAATATAAACATCACAGGTCCTGCGTGGGTTGACAATGAATCATACTACGCTGGACAATCGAATATAACTTAGTATTGGATCATTATCTAAAATTTTACATATACAAATAATTTTATTGTCTAAAAACATTTTAGAGTCTCAAACATTGAAAATGATTTCTATCTAATCGTTATAGATGAGATGTAAAAAGAAGTAATAAACAGGATATGGAGGAGTACGGTATTTGTAATTGATATCTTGCCTTAAAGAAAAACTAGTAGCCATAGTAAATAACGTAGTTTTTAAAATGATGTATATATACCATCAGAACTGGAGAAAACTAATAACTTGATTCATACGAGCAAACGTGTCTTTTATTTATAGTGTAATCAATATTAATATATGAAAGACTGAGTATTATATACATAGGGCAGTGAAAAAATTTTGCAATTTTGCTATATTTATTCACAAAGACAACGTTTCATCTATCTTTCTGCATCATATATTAGAGGTAGTTATTGCAATATTTTATGGAAATTTTTAGTCTTCTAACACACTGTAGAGATGTTCTCTGAAGTAAAGTATAGGTATAAAATTCACATGTTCGGATAACGTTGAATTTTATTAGTTTTTTGCTGTAACTTCTAATAGATAGCAAAAATATTGTTATGCGTGTTTCAATAAATAAAAATATTTTAAACGTACATCTAGCTGAGATCTTGATTATATCGTATGATGCAAAGATTTTTGTTGAAAACAATATATTTTAATGAAAAAGCTAACAATACATAACAAGAAAAAAAACATTCCTTTAATCACTTTCTCAAAAAAAATTATTGGTTTGCATTCTAGTATATTATCTATGTTCGGAGTATAATACATAAGATAAATAAAAATAATGTTTTTGTTTACATTTTTTTACGCTTTCCACTTCGATTTTCGGAATTCGATGCCATAATCGACGCAGTGGTTGATGCATCTGATGATGAAAAATTTACAGCAATACGGTCATCGGATTCAATGGAAGTTTTCACACTTAATTCTCCTAAAATAAAAATAAATAGAAAATAACTATAAAATAGATTCATATTCTTACTATCCAAACTACTGATATAGAGATAATTAGCTTGATAAATTAGATTTTGTTTATATTCTATATTAATTTTTGCTTCAAGACGATTCATATGAACATTTGGAAGTACAGGCATTTTGAAAGTAAAATTATTTCCATTCTTCTTGATTTCTTCTATTTTACAAGACCCATTGATATCATTTATAATTATATAGATATGAAAATTATTTTTGCAATCGTTTGGAACAGGACCTTTTGTTTCTATGCATACTTTTTGATGACTATGTACTGGGCCATGTAGCGGAAATACATCTTCTACACGAAATTTGCCATACTCTTCTGTCATTACGATAGTATCTATGACACTACTTTCATCGCGCTCATATGAGCCATCAGTCGTTTGATAATAACGTGTAAAACGAAGTTTGGATTTATTAAGCTGTCGATCTTTAATGACTTCTTTTGTTATTTGATCATCTTGTTTACTTTTAATGAATTCAATCTTATAACTAAAAAGATGAAAATATATAAATTCAAAAATTTTCTAAATTAATAATTTACTTTTTAAAACCTTTTGCAACATCATCATTAGTTACACGGAAACATAATTTATTCGATTCCTTTGGTTTAAAAACTACTGATGATTCATGAGGTTCTCTATTCTCGATTGCATATGGATGTGGGTTATTACAAATGTCAAGAAGAGATACTTCAATGTAGCTATTTTGACCATTCCATGTTTGTGGTATCTACGAAATAAAAAAAAGTTTTATGAGTATTTAGATAAATAATTTTGCATATACATTTGTAGTTAGATATTCATATTTATCTCCTTCTCGACAGCGTATGAAATGTGATGAGTTAGCTCTTTCTTTTTCCGTTCGGGGCCGGAAACTATCGCGTGGTTGAGAAATAATATAGAAAACATCAGGCTTTGTATTAAGGACTTGATTAATTTGCTGATATGTCACTTGTTCTCTGTTTGGTACTTGAATGCCATTGAAATCTATAAAAAAAAGTATTTATATTAATATATTGCAAATGATCTCCTTAGTTTAATTATACCTGAAATAGAACGAATTGGACCTAATGTTGTTGATTGTTGATAATCTTAAAAGATACAGAAATTTTATCAGCAAAAATTTATTATTCAAAGTTGAAACTTACCAGATCTAATCTGATCAGCGAGAGCATTATAATTAATACTAGCATTCTCACTGTTGAAATTCGAGACTATTGGAAGAGACGATTGAGTATTAAAAATATCATTTAAGCCATCACATATCTAAGAATAAAATAAATCAATGCAATTTGAAACATTTTTTATTCAAATAAAACATACTTTATTCAAAGAATGATCAATGTTTGATGTTCCTGGTAATGGATTATTATCAGGTATTGAAAAAGTGAATCCATTAAGATTTGCCATATCTATGCTTTCATATACACTTAGAATATATAAAACAAAATAAACATGTTTAGAAAAAGTAAAACTTTTATTCATGAAATTTGCTGAGAACAAGGCGGTTGATAAAATTATTCGTCTCATTCGCATCAGGTACTTCCTATTTACCCTATATAATCTCAAGTTCTATGAGAAAAAAACAACACTTGAACGCAGTTAACCATTCGCTATATTTAACCATCAGTATGAAATAACAATGTCAGTAATAACTGTTTGAAATTTATATCTGCTTAACTTCATTCTCGCGAAAAAAATATATCAATGCGCAATAGTATGAGTAACTCTTTCAGGATTGGTTTAGTTTTGAAGAAGAAAAGACTCGCTATGTATTTTTGTGATTGGAAATATCCTAAAGTCATTTGTAAATAACCAATATAAAGACTGGATATTTCACAGGTGAAACAAAGCAAAGAAAAAAAATATATAGATGTATATGGTATATACTATCTGTACAACAATGATAGAGAAAAAGAGAAACTTACTAAAACAAAACCAATACCCTGATATATAATTTTCTTTTTGAGCTGAAATAAAGCGTAGAAGTAATATAATTTTATAAAAAAAACAATGACGTCAGGTTGTATATGAACATCAGAGGTTCTGAAAGAGCTAATAGTGACTCGTATTATCCTATATAATCGAGTACAAAGCAGTACTTGATTATCATCTGAAATTTCATTCATAAAAAAATTTTTATCGTCTGAAG
>CAJNOI010000071.1:397158-453342 GCA_905250115.1 Adineta steineri | reverse complement strand
ATTTGGCGATCGACATCGATATATTAAATAAAGTTTATATATTTTTTATTCTTACACACAAATGTACAACACATAGATAACAAAAACAGAATAAAAATATGATAGACTGCTCTATAATATGCATGCAAATGTAAACTTTTCTTTCTTTCAAATCTTACTACCATCTAAATCAACGGTCAATACACAAAGTCAATATCATCTTCGAACTGTTGTCAACCGTACATATTATCGAAAGTATAATATAGTTTTGTAATAATATATAAAAATAAACCCCATGAACTTCACCGTTCTATCTATTTAACATTTAAACGTTTCGGACGTTTCGCTGTTGATGATTTCTTGGACGAAAAATTAACTGGACATACACCGGTAGCTGAAACACAATCATAAGCATTGAATGCATTTGATGATGAAGCTTCATTAAGAATTGCAGGTGAATCATTCAAATTGAGTCCAGCTAATACTTCTACAAAGAAAAAATTGTTTTATAAGTTAAATTCAATTTAATATCATGCAACTTACGATCCAATGATCCTGTATATATATAAGCAAATTGATAAAGTTCTTCTCCTTTATAATATATAGTAATGTTCGCTTGGGCTTGAGGAACTTGTGTAAATGGGCAAGGTGGCATTGAAAAATAAATAAAATCTCCTTTTTTTGTAAATGATACTGGTTGAAACCAGCAAGTACCATCTTTTGATACAACTACTGTAATATCTTCTTTGGGAAAACGACCTTTAGTATGAGCATAAACTACTTCATTACCACACATTGGCCCAAATCGTGGGCCCATATGTACAACATCAATATCACCATATGCTTCAAAAAAAAATATTGAATAGATAAAATAATTTTCTATAAAAACAAAATCATTTACCTTCTTTCATTACACAGGAATATTCAGTACTACTCTCATCACGTTCAAATGTATTTTTTTCGGTTTCATAAAAGCGAGTAAAACGAAGCATCGATTGCTCTAGTTGTCGTGTTTTAATTAAATCTTTTGTTATAATTTCATCCTGTTTACTTTTAATAAGTTCAATCATAAAACTAAACATTAAAAAAAAGAAATATTATTTTATACATATAAACTATTTAAAAAAGCGAACTTACTTTTTATATCCTTTGTTAATATCTTCTTCAGTTACATAAAAATATAATGAATGTGGATCTTCAAGTTTTTGAAAGATCGGTGCAGTTTCATCGGTACTAGATTTATTATTACGAATTTTATAGCAATGTGAATCTTTATCTACGCCAACCAGAGTAACTTGAATGATGTTTTTAAGCGATTGAAGACACCATTCAAAAGGTATCTAATATACACGAAAGAATATTTACTATATACATATATACGAAGGGGTTTTAAGGAACATACATAAATAGATGGATGTTCATCTCCACTGTTTTGTTCGCATCGAAGATAATGTGCTGCAGTTTGACTTTCTTTTTCTGTTCGTGGGCGATACTTTTCGCGTGGATGAGATTTTATTTGAATTTTATTTCGTGATTCCATTGAATCCATTTGAAGAACTAAAAATTAAAAATAAATAGATTAATTATAAAGAAATATATATATATGTACCTTTTGCAAAATCTAAGTCATCTTCCATTTGTGCTGTAGTGCATGGTTGACAAACACCATAACCTAAGAGATAATAAAGATTAAATTAAATATTAATATGTATAGATCAATATACTTGAAAGAACATCAATTGGAGCAACAGTTGATGAAGCCTGTCGATAACCTAGAAATAAATAAACGATATGTTATTTAAAAATCCAAACAAAACAATTGATTTACTAGAACTTTTTCTTGATTTTGATGCATTTTTATATAGACGTTGTTGATTACGAACAACTTTGCTTGCTAAAATTGAATCTAAGATAAATAATTAATAAAAATAAATATATGTATGATTTTATTTACTATCGATTTTATTTTGTTCTACTGGTGAACTACCAATTTGAACTGATGATAACATATCTATTAAATAGAAAATTTGTTCAGTCAAAAGTTCAATAAATAAATTTATATTTACCTGTATTAGTTTGATTAATACTCATTCGATACAGAGTCTGTTCAATTGTACTTTGAGTCGGCACTTCACCAGTAGGTGTTGATAGCTCACCAATAGGTGTCGATATTAACGCGGAAATATCATCATTTTCTTCGGAATTACTAACTGGTGAAAAACCTTCAAAAACTACTGAAAAAAAAACAGTAATTTAATTTATGAAGATTAATTACTGATTATATTGTTTTTCTATTCAAGAAATAAAACAAATATGTTTAGTTTTTTTTTGTTTACTATGACTCAGTAATTGCATAAAGTAAATAACGACATGACGTCATGTATAGATGTTTTTTTTCTTCTTTCTATATGAAATTTTGAATGCAAATAATACTTACGATCCATGCCAGGATCAATTAAAGCATTCGATATATCATCAGAGGTGGATGATGATGCATGTTGATAATCATCTGTACTTAGAACGATATCGTCAAGAATCTTTAGATAGAATAATCAAATAGATATTGATAGGAAACTTTGTTTAGCTTACTTGACTATTCAACGAAGAATCTAATATATCTGGCGTTGAGGATGGTTGCCACTGACCACTGAGATTCAATGAATCCAATGAATTTAGAAAGAAATCCGCTTCCATCATTAATGTAAAGATTGATTAATTGATAAATTAATCTATAAAAACAAAATTAGTCAATTGCATTGTCAATATTACTAGATTAATCAGGCATGAAACAAATACGAATATCCAATGTTATGTATATCAGTATACATTTCATGTAAAAATAAAATATAATTGCATTTATATGTGTGTATTGGGAGACGGTTGTTAATGAAAATAAGTGATGAAATATTTTTTTTTGTTTTATTTACTGCGCCCCGTTTTTTACCTCTCCGTATCAACCATTCTTACAAAATGCAACCCGAACCCGACGATGTAAAGAAGAAAAAAAACAACATTTTTTTCTCTTTCTATTTCAGTCTCTACCATCATCAGTTGCATCTATGCGCGCCCCGATGTCGCCCTCGTCAAAAAAAAAAAGAAACCTATGATGATAATAAAAGAACGCGAAAAGAAATAACTGCTACTTTTATTATGTGTGTGTCATATGCATTTCTTTTTTCTTAGTGCGCATTTAAATTACATCTGTGAATGTATATATTAACAGGCACATATCGGGCCCTTAACATCAATAGATTGCAATGCATACGAGAAAAAAGAAGAGATGCGATGTAATCAATCACAGGTTACATATGAATAGTATCCATTTTATAAAAAAAAATGACAACTTAGTTAAGTTAACTTATCACACGGGAAACTATAATTAATAAAACAAATAAAAACTTATCACTGGTTTGTTCTTTGTTACAAAAAAATAATAAAAACGAATTACAACTAAAATCTATAAGTATTTTGTTTTTGAATTAGATGAAGAAAATAGTGATTCAAGTGCACCATTAAATGTTAAGTTGTGCAAAAGACGAAGTAGACATGTTGGTGGAAGCAAGGATTCAACCATTCGATAATAATCTGTTGGAGACTAAAAATAACAAAAAAAGATGTTAGAGTGGATAAATAAATTTATATTGTAACAATTTAATTTACATCAAATTTTACTTTATACAATTGCCATAATGTTGCTCCAGTAAAATTCCTTAAAGAATCTTCAAACCTAAAATAAACATAAAAATAAAAAAAACGAAAAATAGAAAAATAAATTTTACATTTGAAGTTTTTCTCGATTTAACCATTCAACAACATCATCAACATTCCATTCATTAACATTTTGAAAAGAAGTCCAATGATTATTCATTGTTGTCATTAATTGATTATCATGAACAGATGTTGAGACTAAAAATAAACTTTTCAATAAAAAAAACACAATTCTTAATATTCATATTTACTGCTTGTTCGATCATGACGATCAGCTCCAAGAGAAGAGCGAACAGATTCTATTTCACGTACAAGTGCATTGAATGCCTCATCAAATGCATGTTTACTAAAATCAATATGAAGTTTTGACCCATTGATTATTCCAAGCCAACCTAATGCTTTATAGTCAGATTGCATTAACATTGGAATAGATGCTTTATTTAATTCAACAGAATATTCAGCTTCTATAATAATAAAACATATTAAGAATTTCAAAAAAAGATGTTACGGAATATTTTACCTAATCGACAATATCGACTTTGATAATATGGTTCATTAATGGCCATTAAAACAACAAAAGAATTTTCAACAGCTTGAGCCATCGATCCAAATATATTGCCTGAGATATTATCTTGATCAATCCAAACTATATAATTCATATTCTAAATAGAATATTCGTCATTAAAAAAATATATGATTTTTTTTATTTTTCTTATTACTTTTAATGCTTTAGCAATTTTTGAACATAAAATTTTTGTTGAATGATTATAACTAATCATGATATGTCCAAGATCATTTTTATGTTTTTTTGTTTCAATATATTCAGTTGTAGTTGTAGTCGTTGTTGTGGTTAATTGTTGTTTTATTATTGAAATTGCTAATAGATAAAATTAATACAAATAACAAATAAAAAAGTTTATCTCCTACCATCTTTATCATCACTACAAGGCATAGGATAACTTTCTTCGAAAAAAATAGGTACTGCTCCTGTAGATTGAATTTCATAAGGATGATCTGTATCAGTTACAGTGCTCAAATAAGTTCCTACAGATAATTCAGTGTCTTGCGCAGGTGAACGAATATCATCACGCTCTTGTGATGGTTGAGGATGAAAAGATTCTATAGAATAAAATAACTATAATAAATAATCTTCGAATAAAATCATATACAAACTATCAAATGATTTTTCAGTAGGATCTTTTTGTAATTCATTTGGAAGGATACCTAGATAATTATAAAATATTAATTTATAAATAGATAAAATTAATAGGAAATATTTACTATCATCAATAGCTTCTGATGGTTGTTCATCAGTAGAATCTGATTCGTTTTCACTTTCACCTAGATAGATATCGAAAAGATTTTAATAGTATTGTATATGCGAACTTTCTGAAATGAATATAAACACATACAAGCATTATTACAGGATGAATAATTATGATTTAGATTTTGTTCCTCATTCATAGACGAAAATAAAATCTATTTAAATGAAAATGTTTACTTTTGGTGAAACAAAAAAAAAGTAACCTTACGTCTGAATCTGAATCATCTTGTGTTGTATTTATTTCATTTGACATTGTTGTTGGTATCGATGTCAGGAGTTCTTTGGAAGAATAAAAGTTTAACGATATTATTGTATAATAAAAAAAATGAAATATCATACGTAATTGATCTGATTCTGTAGTATCCATGATAGGTCAATAGACATAGATTGAAGTCAATTGATCAATACCAATGAATCCGACTTTATCTAGTCGTAATCTAAAATAGTATGTAGGAAATGTGTTAGGTTGGTATTTTTATTATATTAATCAATATATATACAAAATAGAAAAGAAGCCTTAGTAACACGTGAATGACGAACAACTAGTTAATTTTATCAATCCATCTACTCGGTAAAAGGAATGAAAGAAAAACAATATTATATTGCTTCTCTTTGTTTCAGTGAAATAACTTGTCAGAGAAAACGTGCCCACATATTTCATTATTGACTTAGCAATTACTTATATGTGGTTAATAGCAAATAATTAATCATATAAAGTGTTGTTTTGATATTTGAATCGAAATGTTTGCAAATATGATTTATTTTTAACCCAACTTTAGTAAATACGAAATAGTTTATAAAACATGTTTCGATTTTATAATGACCTGTTAGTTAAAAAAACATTCGAGTCGCCGAACTTTTAATGACGTCTGTCGTTTTTTGAAGCCTCATATACTGTCGCGAACTTGAAAAGAAAGAGAAAGAAACATATATATATAATAGTCATATAGTCATTTATTTTGTTAAATATAATGATAAAGAAAGAGAAAAACATACAAAATTGATCATGCTGATAGAATAACAAGATAGAGAAAAAAAATGACAGTCATTAAATATTGGAATGACAAAAAAAAATAAAGTACCTAATCAAAGTCAATCTTGTCATGTATCACAAAGAAAAAAAAATATCTCAACAATGATCACTTTAATTGATTCAATAAAGACTGTATCAATAAATTTAGATTAATATAAAAAAAGAAAAGAAAAGAGATTCATAACCATTGAATATATTTATACATATATATTATTAATTGCTTTGATAAAACAAAAATGAAGTTAATAATTGAGCTTAAATAAGAATTTTTGGTTCCGTAACACTTTCACTAATTGATTTATGTGGTAATATAACACCACCATTTATAAATAATTCGTCTTGTACGGATACATCAAGACCAAGAACAGATGTATTTTCCATACGAACCTAAATAAAATAAAACGAAATGAAATTTAAATTCTTTAAAGAAATAATTTACCCATTTGCCAATACTACATCTCCAACCAACAATACAATTAGAAATCCATGTATGACTTTTAATTAATGAATCAGCAAGTACTGTACAATTTTTTAAACAAACACCATCTTGAATAATAACACGAGGACCAATAACAACATTAGGTCCTATATGGCATCGTTCACCAATTCTAGCTGTTGGATCCTATACGAAATTATTCCGATTAATCAAATGAACTTAAAAATAATATATAAATTTTATACCAGTAATACATTGCCTACAATACTGTTTTCATGTGCTAATCGTTCTGGATATGAATGACGAATATGATTAAGATATAAACTCATGCCAGTTAAATAATCTTTAGGTTGACCAACATCCATCCAAAAACCTATAAATAAAATTTTATTTTAACATAAAGATTTATCTCCATTGCTAACAATAATTTGGCCAAATCCAAAATTAACTATTAAGCCAGGGTGTGGGTGAGTGATGATGGGTGTGGGATGGGCGAGGGTAAGATAAGAATACATACCCTCAAGATGGCTAATATTCTGATTCACTCTTTTTGTCAACATCTTTATTCGCGGGGCCAGCGTAATCCTTCTTCTTAGACGTATGAAAAATCTTTTTTTCATAATTCAATACATAGCTTTGATTAAATACTCTATTTATTTACCTTTAAGTTCAAAGGCATACAACTGTTCATCTTCTGCCATAGCTGGAAAAGTTTCTTTTTCGATCGATGTTGGACGTAACTAAAATATTTATATGATTATTATCTATTACAACATATTAAATTATAATACTTCAATTCGGTTAACTATTGTTGGATTGAATATATATAAACCAGCATTAATTTTATTCGAAACATATTCCCGTGGTTTTTCAACAAATCGGTCAATTTTACCAGAACTTTGTTCATAAATAACAACACCATACTTTGATGGTTCTTCAACTTTTGTTACCTGAATAATAAAAATAAAAATAGTATAGTATTTAGAATTTTTTGATATGATATTCATTGTACATACACAAATAGTACCTTCACATTGATGATTTTTATGAAATTTAATCATATCATCAAATGGAAATTCACATATAATATCAGAATTTAGTACAAAAAATGGATCATTATCTGATTGGAGATGTTTACGTGCTAATGCCAATGGGCCAGCTAAATAACAATAAAACGAAATTATTATTATTATTAAAAACAACAACAAATAGATTTAATATTCTAACCTGTCCCCAATGGTTCTGTTTCTTGTGAAAGTGTTATTTTTATATTTAAACGTTTAGCTTCGACTTCCATTTCTCGTTGTAACATATCTGATAAATAACTAACAGCTAAAATTACATGTGTAACACCAGCCTAAATATAAATCTCTTAGATAATGAAATAGATATATATATATATAAATTCATACGTGTGCTAAAGCTTCGATTTGGTGAAATACCATTGGCTTATTACAAAATTCAACTAATGGTTTGGGTTTTGTTAGGGTTAATGGACGTAATCGTGTGCCATAACCACCAACAAGAATAAGGGCTTTCATTTTTTTAATTAATAAAAAATTATCAGTGTAACAAAAAAATATTAAAAAAATTTATCTAAAACAAAATAAATTCTCAAATAATGCCTTCTTAGTCAAAAAAATGAATTTTATTCCATGGTCAAAACTGAAAAACGCATACCTAAAATATCGATTTCTGTGAAAGAAATATTATTCTATTACTTATCTATCAAATATTACCAATTTATAAAATAAGAAAATTCAAATAGAAAACGATTCCTTTCTTTTCATAGAATCATGATATTAGTCCATACAGTAAAGTCCTTAAGAAAAATAGCGTGAAAGAAACATAGATAATGTATACTGTTTTGTGCTATTCATTATATAGAAGACACTGACAAGTAGTCAAATCATAGAAAAGTAATTTTTATCTTATACCTTTGATCGATTAAAGGCGACACCTTTTGAAAAACGAAATGATTTTCGAAAATAACAAACATATATCATTAAAAAAAATCAGTAATAAAAGTAAACTTTAATTCATTTACCATCAAATGCAAAATAATTATAATAAATATAATGTTCATCGAAAAATAATTTTTTTATTATTATCTATCTGCCGTATCGAAGTTATCACCTTGACAAGTTCGATCATCAAAGTTCTTTTCGGAAGAGTGAAACTACATTATTTACTATTTACATTCTTTACATATATATTTTTTTCGGTAGTGGTACTTCTTTCGCAGTCTCATAAATTCTATGTTGAATTTCGTTTTCCATTGACTATTCCTATTTGTATTTATTAACAAGGATGATTATGTTGATACAGTCATGGTAAGCGAACAGAAAATGTATGTGACAACTCAAGCTCAATAGCTTGCATGAGCTGAACCGAAGAACGGGGTCGCCAGTTCAAACTGATATGAGCTTGAGATGGCGGCCAGCTTATTTTATTCATAGATTAATCATTATATTACATACAAACGTAAATAATATCCAACTGTTCACGTTTAACGATTATTTTTGACAACGAACTTATTAATAAAAGCTTAAAATAATTCTTTCCAAACGTTTGTATGTAATATAATGATTAATATGTGAATAAAATGAACTGGTCGCCATCTCCAGCTCAATTGAACAAGAACTGTTCAAACAGTTTCGATTTATTGAGTGGAACTGGAGTTGTCACATACCTATTCAAGAAAAATCATAGACCGTTGAGTTATCCAAATACAGCAGTTGGAATAAATTCCGAAAGACGATATACAGACAAATTAAGGAAAAAGTTAAGCAGATGTGCCGTATTAGAGGAGAAAGTACAACCAGTAAATATTATAGTTTCACTCTTCCAAAAAGAACTGCAATACGACATAAACTACAAGCAGCTGAAATTTTTCTAATAAATAATCAAATATTTGAAATAAAACCGCTCTGATTTGAATATATCAAAATTAACGTACACTAGTTGAAAATATTACATTACTTACCTTCCTATAATGTCCTTCGATAAAAATGTATGCCTGACTTATTCTATGATGCACTGCATAGTTATGACGATAAAATAAAATCAAACAATTAATATGTCAGGTTGTTTTTATTCATGAATAATATGTTTACGTTATTAACAAGGTAAAATGTGTAGTTTCTTACAGTATGTTATCACTTATATGCACATAAGCAAAAGCATATGTCATTAATGACATGAAATTCATGATAATATCAAATAAAGTATAACGTCAATTATTTGTGAATAGATGAAATTTATTCACCTTGTAAAACAAACAAAAAACAAATGAATATATCACCGTTTGATTTCAAACATACAAAAAGACTGTGATTATATACATAAAGAAGAACGCTATTGAAAAAGAAAAGCATTAGCGTATTATACAAAACGAAAATGAGACGATTTGGTTTTTCTTTATTGTTCACATAGAGACAGATACACAAATACAAAAAAGAAACTAAATAGAAATAAACTATCGCCGTTGAATATTCTGATTACGTATAAAGGGTACATGTGATCGTGTGCACTTGTTAGCATAATGGCTAAAATATATTAAAAACAAAATGAATTTAAGACAGTAATATAAATTATTTTATATCTTACCCTCGTTCGCCACATTTGAAACAAGTAACATCATGTTGAAAAGGTTGTGAAAGACCCATTCCAGGAGGATGTTGTTCATCAGGTGGATGTAAATTACCAGTTTGTTGTGGTTGTCCACCGTCTTGATGATTATTTATATTCTGATTTTGACCAAAAGGTGGTCGATTATTAAATTGTTGTGTTTGATTATTATTTGATGGCATATTAAGATATTTTTGTCTTTCTTCATATGGTAATTTAAAACATGATGAAGCTTTATGTCCTGTTTCATGACAAAAATCACAAACATAAACAATTTTACGTTGTACAGGAGTAAATTCATTTGAATTAGGTAATTCAAAACTTGGATGTGATAATGTACATCTTGGTCCTTCAGGACAAAATCCACATAAATAATTTTGACAGAGAACTTTACGTGTATGACGATTTTTACAATTTGGTCCATGACGACAAAATCCACGATCATACCAAGGACAATCTTAAATGTTTCAAAAATAAAACTCTAATAAATTTTGTTTTTGCAAAAAACATACCACGTATTTTTGATTCTGGATCAAGATGAAGAAAAGCACATTCTTTATTCATGCATTGTCCAAATTTTGAAAAGAAATAACATTCAGGCATTTTAGCCATATCATATTCATGAAGAAATTCACAATCATCACCTACACGAAAAAAAAATGATTTATGAAATCAAAAATTGTAATATCAGTTTATTTATTCGACCTTTTTTACATAGACCACGTAACCAATGTTTACATACAACTGTTTTATCTCCATGTATATGACGAAAGGGACAACGTTGATTTGAACAACCAGCACGAAGAAAAAATTCACATACACCAACATTTGCTTTATCCATATTTGGAAATGGTAACGGCAATGCACCTTGTTGAGAGCATACAATTTCATCAAGATCGAAATGTATGTTCTGTACAGGTGCTATAATATCTTGCATCAACATATTTTCTTTATAAATACAATTCAAAAATGAAAATAGGATAGATATTATTATTTGTAATTTTATGTGTTCATCAATGGATAATTATTTTAACCATTCAAATTAATATTTAGATGGCGCCACATGTATGATTAATTCTTTATTTAATATGCATATATTTGTCTTTTGAACTATTGTTGTCTCTTGATAATGTCGGAAACACGAAAGAAACCTCGATCTCGTCGTTCATTTGATGATCTACCTGAATTAACAACGCTAGAAAAAACTATTGCAAAATATCTACGATTTCAATGTTCAACAAAAAAAGGAATTTTAATGGGTATGCAAGTTGTTTATTTTAATGGTTCAAAAGCAGTTGAATGTCTTACTGAATCTAAATGGTCATCAATAAGTACGAAATGTTCAAATAATGGTAAAAATCCAATTTGTTTCTCATCAAAACATGATGCTGTACAGGTATGATAAAATTTTTTATAAATAAATAATCAATAATTTTATTCACAAAAAAAAAACTCATATAATATTAGATGCTACGAAAATTTTTGGATCATGAAATGTTTCGTCGCGTTATTAAAGTTTATAAAGATAAAAATCCTTCAACTGAACCTGCTGATGATACATCACAATCGAATACACCACGTCCTATTCGTCAACGAAAGGCAAAAACTGATGAAACAACTGTTGAAAGTTTAACAAATGAAGATAAAATAAAAAAGAAAAAATTTAAATTTGAATTACATGATGATCAAATATTTGTTGATTCATTCAATGATTTTTATGTATGGATTTATTCACCAACAACAATAAAGCAATATATCATAGGTGGTTTACTTGTTATTGGTTGTATTGGTATTTGTCTTTTTCCATTATGGCCTGCTGAAGTACGCACTGGAGTGTATTATTTATCAATGGTACTCGCTAGTTTACTTGGTTTATTATTATCATTAGCTGTTTTTAAATATATTATTTTTGCTTGTATATGGTTAATAACAATGGGTAAAATTAAATTTTGGTTATTACCAAATTTAACTGAAGATGTTGGATTTATTGAATCATTTGTTCCATTATATGTTATTAATGCACCAAAAAAAGATATCAAAAATAAAAAAGAATTAATTAATAATCAAAATGAAAATGAACAAATGAATAAAGAGAAATTTTTATTAGATTCATCAGATGGTATAAATAAAAAGAATAAACACCAAAAATTAATTGATGAAGGTTTTGAAGTACTTTCAAAAGATGAACTTGAAACGAAATAATACAAAATATGAGAATTTATGTAATATATGTATATATTCAATGAACAGTATGTGTTTATGTTGTTATGTACACAATTTATATATATATATAAGAATATTATACACAATTGTTGTTGTTTTAGTAATGTATGTATTAACAATTTATTGTATTTTATGAAGTTTCCATTGTCACTTCAATACATAATATGAACATTAATATTTTATTGTATTTCGATGTTTGTACATATGAGAAACTAGAGTCAAATCTGCAATGATCAAAAATGGCTAAACTTCTCAAAGATTTTGAAATAGACGAAGAAAGAATTATAGTCAAGATGATTTTAGAACGAGACTGAATTAGAAGCAGAAGTCTGACAATTCATTGTCGTTATTATATTAATAGTGTCAGTTTTGTCAATGGAAACTAAGATTATCTGACCACATCTGCAGAATGGATGATAACAGGTTAATCAAATACACGGTATTTACAAAAACGAACAGAAAATCTGGAAGAAGATGCCCATGAAGAGAATGGAGTGGACGAAACCGATGGGCATGGAACAATCAGATCCTGTAAATGATTGATCTCAACAGGCGTTACTTCTGGCTTGACCTTAGAGAAGATTAAATAATAATGGATGAGTCGAAAGTTTCCAGATAATATATTTGTTCATTTTTCGCTCATACAAAAATATTCTAGACGGATGCAAGAAGATGAATAAGAACCGATATTTTGTGCTCTTTCCGAATGTGAGCTCAAAAACTTTCTATGTATTTTTGGACATTCCAGAAAATAGTCATTTGCTTCTCCTTTAAGACCCTATATTAACTAGCTAATTATAGTTGGATATGACAGTTTTGTAGAACTAGTATAGCTTTTATACTAGAGAAGCTATGAGCATCTTCTGAGAAACCACTTCTATGTGAGAGTGATTTCTCAAAAAATGAGAATAATATGAAATTAAAAAGGTGTGTGAAAAATATTTCCTTTCAAACTAATTTTTTAAGTCTCTTAAAGATTCTCTCACTATATTCGAAAAACTTCGACTCATCCGTCAAATAGGCCTTCATTAAAATGAGGTTTGAATGCAGAATAATTGTAAATGACGAAATATTTTTCTTTGTTAGTTCCATAAAGTACATAATTAACTTATAGCTTAAATAGTATGAAAGTGGTAAATTTCAAAGTTCGAGCATGTCCATCAAGGTTTAAAAAACACGTGACTATTTTCTTTTGAAGCAAACTGAAATTTTTTGACAAAATTATTAAATGCTCTATATATGTTATCAATGGTAAAAGTTAGTTCTATCTTGAATATATAAAGAGAATGAGAGTTTCAATATTCTTCTAAGAACAAAGAATTCAATGTATTCGATAATCATATTTTTATAATTGACTTACAATGCTAGTTGATGATAAAATATCTAATTTATCTATATCAATTCTTGATCAGATAATTCCTTCTTGAAGATTAAAGATTCAATATTTATTTAAAAATAAAAGTTACTACAAAATCAATCTAGCTTAATGTACTGGTTGACCGGTTTCGATTACTTTATGTATTTGAATTATATTATCATCTATAATCACTCTCAATCTCCACATCTGTATTAACAAGGATATAATCAAAATGAACAAGTATTCAAAATGATAACGTTATACATATGTCAAACAGTTATTTTATTAAGTATATTAGTATAAATTTATAATATGTAGAAAAGTATAAAACATATTTTTGTTGTTTATTACCTTGCGTCAAATGCAATTTTTTTATGCTCTGATACACCTGGTTGACGACAAAAAAATGTACACGTACACTTTGCTCCTATAACTAAAGCATAAAGACGCATTTTGCTTGAGATTTTTACCGTAACATACTGTGCAGTATTTACCAACTTACAATGTTCGCTCGCTCGTTTTCAAGCTCCTATTTTATTGCTTTAAAATCTGTCTAATTTACGAATTCTTAATTCATATATATATATTAACTAACAATAAAGTACTATATCTATTATTTCGTATGCATGATTTCTACTGACCTCTTTTTTTTTTGCTATTTCTGTTCGCGAATCAACAATCTAATCATATTCAACATCCAATAAAAACTTTTTATCAAATTGCATAAATGTGTCACATTATTGGATGCATATAAATAGAGAGAGAACATGCTGCATCTTTGTATTCCCAAATAATACACGTAAGAATCAATATGGCCGCTGCTTATACTTTTATATTTCTTTCGTTTATGTTTTTTTTTTTATCTTTTTACCTGAGTCGGTAGATCGATTTATTTTCGTTTTCTATTCTAGAACATAATCCATCGAATTATCTCAATAATAATACATTATCATGACTGATCAAATTGGACTTGTTTATGGCGGTGCATTAAGTATATTATTTATTTTTAATGATATTTATTTTGTTTAAAAAAAGATTTTTCTTTTAGTCCTTGGAGGTTTACTTGGTTATTTGAAAGGTCGTAGTGCAATTTCACTTTTATTTGGTAGATTATTTTTCTTTGTAAAAGATTTTTTCGAATAGATTTTATTTAGGTATTGTTTTTGGCGCTTGGTCTATTTATAATGCATCACATCCTACACGTCAAAACAATGTTGCTAATTTAGCTGTGAATATAGATGAATAAAATCTTCTATTCATATATTAATTATTTATTTTTAGATTGGTGCCGTTATCGGTGTTGTTATGTTATTAAGATTTTTAATTGGCGGTAAATGGTTTCCAACACTTCTTATTCTTGGCTTATCAGGTGTACAAGTTTTTCGAAATTATCCATATCTTAAATGATTATCATTAATTAGAACATAAAATACTGACTTTTTTCTTCAGTTTCTATACTTAATCTGGCTGGTTATTTGTTTTTGTTCTTTTTTTTCTCTCTCTCTCTCTCTTGTTATGTGTATTGTGTTCTATTATATGTCATCGTTTCTTAACTATTTCTTATATACAAACTAATTTTTGTCATGTATTCGTAGTAGAACTTTAAAAGATAACAACTATAAGACAAATAAATCTATTAGTATTTCATCATCTAGTGCAATGCGAAAAACAAAAAAAAAGATTAATTGTTTTCTTTTATTTTTATTTTCTTTTTAGAATGTGCATTTTTATGCGAAATTTTCTTTGTTGGGATTGTATCAGTAACAATTAAAGAATAACAATGTCCTATCCACCACATATGCCAATGATGCCTCCTATGCCCTTTTTCCCTCCAGGAGCGCCAATGATGATTCCACCTAATGTAAGTATTTGGTAATTGTTCAAGAAGAAAAACAAAATATATGATTTATTGTTTAGATGTCAACACCACCACCAGGAATACCAACAGCGACTAATGGTACTCATAAACCTGGAGAAACTGACAAGGTTTGTTTTTTTTTGAATATATATAATGATTCTTTATTTTTGTTTTATTCTAATAGAAAAATCGTCTTCAAACAGCTACAACAGTATTTGTTGGTAGTATTTCTGATCGAGCACCTGATACTATGATTAAACGAATGCTTCATGTAAGTAATATTATTAAAAAGATAAACTTTTGAGAAAGTGAAGAATCATCGGTTATCTTCTCAAAATTATAGGACATTAAAAAAAACCATCGGGGTATTATGTAGTACATGTTATCTAAAATTTTCAGTATAAAAATGACAACCTTTGTCCTTACTCTGACTCATATACTATGCATTGTCATTGACGAGGTGATTCAACAAACTGTTTTGTATTTAGAATTGTGGTAGTGTTGTCAATTGGAAACGTGTTCAAGGTGCCAATGGTAAACTTCAAGGTAAAATATTTTATTCCATTTGATGAAATTTATCTTTTTTTGTTTTTAGCATTTGGTTTTTGTGAATATGAAAATCCTGAAGGTACACTTCGTTGTATACGTTTACTTAATGGTTGGCAAATTCAAGATAAAAAATTAGTTGTAAGTGATTTTTTCTTTCCAATCGTTTTTCTTTTCTTTTGGATCATCAAATATTAGATATTTATTTCAAATACATAATCATGTAAGTGTTTTGCATTGTGTAAGAACCTCCCGGATATTTTCAGTCGATGAACAGATGTGTCCTAACTTATTTGATTTGGTTATACAAACACGAGAAAGACATTAATCTGGTAACAATTTGTACACATGATTAATAAAGTGATTTTGTTCTATGAAAAATCTTTTTGTTCTTAGTATTAATTGAACACAAATTGCAATTCTTTCATAAAAAATATACAAGAGTGAGTGGTACCTTCTATTGAGATATTTCTTTTTTTGTTTTTTTTGTATTCGAGATCAATCCAGAATATATGTGTATACATATATTCAGTTTAATTTTATATTAAATTTTCGTATGAAATATATTATGTATTTATTTAGGTTAAAGTCGATACTAAAACAAAAGCAATACTTGATGAATATAAAAAAAAGAAACGACATGAATTAGCAAAAAAAGCAGCTAATGATACAACAGCATTTAAATTTATTTATGAAGATGATGAAGATGATGATACGAAAAAAACGAACAGTACAGATTCAGATGCAAAAGTAAAATGAGAGAATTTTCTTTTTTTTTTCGTTTTCATATTTGATTTTTTTTTTATAGAAAAAATCCGGTGAGGAAGGTGAAATTGAAGAAGAAGAAGATGATTATATTGATAATGAAACACGTCGCGAAGATTTAACCATAAAATTATCACTTGAAACAATTATGCGAGAATATGCTCGAGAAATGAATCAACGTGCATTAGAAGCAAAAGAAATGGCAGCTCGAGAAGCTCAAGCAGCCGCAGCAGCAGGACTAATACCAAATATGCCTCCTGTATCTCAACTACCACCGACACCTTCAAATACACCAACTAATCCTACATCAGATACATCATCATCATCAGCACCATCATCAAATACAACTAGTCCATCAGGACGACGTAATGATGGCACAGTTTCAGTTGATGATGAAGAAGGAAAAAGAAGTTTAATATCAAATGAAATTCTTATGTTTCGTGATCGTTTCAAAGATGAAGATACAAAAATGCGTAATACAGAAAAAGAACGAAAAGATCGTTATGAACGTGAACGAGCATTGCAACGTGAGAAACGTGCAGCTGAAGAAGCTGCAACTAGTCGAGATAATAAATCATCCGTATCACCATCTTCACGTAATTCACCACCATCATCATCATCTCGTGATCGTTCATCACCAAGACATGATCGTGGTAGTACAAGTCGACGTGATCGTTCATCACCTAGTGATGATCGTTACCGTAGTTCATCATCAAGAAATAATACAAGTAATGCTGTACGTAGTAATCGTCCAAGTGATCGACGTAGTCCTCCACCATCACGATATGATCGTCGTTCACCTGTTCCATCATCATCATCACGTCCATATAGTCGTCGTTCAAGAACAAAATCACCATTACCAAAAGGAGGAGGAGGAGGACATGCTGTTGTTGATGAAGATGATGATGAAGCTTATGAAAGAAAAAAACAAGAAAGACGATTACGTGAAAAAGAAATTCGTTATAGAGATGTAAGTTTTTAAATATGAAATAGTTAACTTGACTGATATTTTTTTTTCTTCTAGAGATTGAAAGCATGGGAACAGCGTGAACGAAAAAAACAGAATGATTATGAATTAGAAAAACGTCGGGAATTAAGTCGATTACATGATGAAGAAAAAGAAGGCAAACGTTTATTAGCATTTCTTGAAGATTATAATGATGAAAATGATGATCCAAAATATTACAAGTATATATTTTATATTTAAATAATTAATTGAAAAAATCTTATTTTTCTGTTTTTCAATATAGAGGTACATCATTAGCTCGTCGTTTAAAAGATCGTGAACATGAAATTGAAATAGATAATCGTGATCGACGTCATGAAAAAGATGAAATTGAAGAATTACGTCAAAAATTATTACTTCAAGATAATATTGATGATATTGAATTAGAAATAAAACGACGTTTAGAAAAAGAAGAAGAATTAATACGTAAGCGTTTAGCTGATCTCACACGAGCAAGTGATGAATCTGCTGATGAATCAGATAACGATGAACAACAAGCTGTCAGTCGAAAAGATACTGCTGTTCTACCTTCCGAATCAGCTAATAATACTAGTAAGATAAAAGTTTTTCGTAAGATCTTATATAACTATTTTTTCTTTTAGGTACGGAAAGTATGGATCATTCACTACGACAACCAGCATCTCCACAAATTGGTTTGTTGAATATATATATATAATTTAAATTTCATTTCTTGTTTTTTCCTATTTAGAAGTTAAAGTTAGTCCACGTCAAACATCTGCACTTGGTGGTGCACCAATTACAGGTACAAAACTTCCTTTAAAACGAAAATTAGCCGTAAATGAAGTAAGATTTTTATTTTTTAATGAAGCCGTTTTTTTTTATCTTTGAGGAAATCTCTTTGTAGGCTTTTCGTGATGATCAAGAAGATGATAATACAAATGCTCTTCAAAAAAAATCAAAATTAACTGCAATACCTGATCAACCAGCTATTCCAATTTCTCAAACTTCTCCACATATTAAAGAAGAACAAACTAATCGACCATCATCAGGAAAAACTACAGCTGTTACACCTACAACAAATGTTAATTCTGCTCAAGCACAAGAAGAAAAACGTCAAGCTGTACGAAAATTAATTGAAAATATTCCAACAAAAAAAGAAGATTTATTCACTTTTCCACTCGATTGGTCACTTCTTGATTTCGTACGTATAAAGATTTCTCCTTAATTTTCATTAAGAGTACTAGTTTAAAATATCCGTCTCGAAAATCACTTATTCGATATTTTTTTGGTCTATGCTTAAATGAATTAAGGAGAATAGTATGTTGAGAATGTCCGGTAGCAAATCGCAATGGTTAATACGTATGACCCTGATTAGACATGCGCAGGATAAGCTTTTCTCTTACCTTTACCCTGTAACTCTGATCAAAAACTGAATTATCATTTTTTTTTTCGGTAAAAATTCTAACATTAATTTTTTGTTATAGAATCTAATGGAAAAACGTATTAAACCATGGGTAACAAAAAAAATTGTTGAATATATTGGTGAAGAAGAAGCAACATTAACAGATTTTATTTGTACATCAATAATGTCAAAAAAAAGTGCAGAAACAATCTTATCTGATATACGTGTTGTACTTGATGATGAAGCTGAAGTATTTGTTGTTAAAATGTGGCGATTAATTGTCTATGAAATTGAAGCTAAACGCTTTGGTCTAAGCAAATGATTGGCTTTTTGTCCGATTTTGTTCTCGGTGTGTTTGTGTGTGTGTGTGTGCGTGTATTCTTACATGTTTTTCTCTTCTTTATTATTAAGACAAAAAAAACAAGAAAATAGATGAATTAAAGTGCGTTTCTGTTATGTACAAATATCAAGTCTATTCAAGTTAAACACGAAAACGTACTTAGAAATAAACTTGTCTTTTTTTAATATATAAAAAAAAGAAAGAAAAAAAACGTTATGATATGTGTATGTATTTGTCATTTTTCTTGCGCTCGCTCTCTCTCTCTCTCTTTTTGTTCTCTTTCTCTTTCTTTTGTGTTTGTTTCTTTTTCTTCTTGTTTTGTCTGTGATTTTTTCAGCACATACAACAAAAAAAGGAGGGAAAACAAGAAGTTAATATTGTTACACATATGAACTTTAATCTTTTCTTTTTCTTCAATGGATAGTATGTTTTCAAATACCAAGAGATTTTGACAGATTAGGAAATATTTAATATGAATCATTGTAAAACTTAAATATGGCTTTTAATAATGCAACTATTCAAAATATTACAAGTTAACAATGGAAATATAGTATAATATACTTTTAAATGATAATAAAAACAAATTCATATCTTTTGCTCGAAAATAACACAATATTTTGAGTATGATTTTTGAACATGAATTTGCTTATTAACAACATAAAAATCGAACATATTAGAAAGAATTAAAGTCATATTAATACACACTCTTATGCTTATGTAGTACTCTAAATGTGAGTTATTATCGTAATGATTACACCATATGTCTTTCAATGTAAAGTGTTAAGCATGTTTTATTTTAAAATTATTAAGTACATACAATATGAAATCACAAAAAGAAGAATAAGAAGTGTCTGTTTGTAAACATATAGCAAGTCTTTATTCTTTAATATCAAGTATCATATTAATAGAATAAGTGCTGTCAGTGATATTAGTTCCCCAACCGATATTGATTCGAACTGCAGTTAAAATACATTTACTCTGAACTGAACAATTATGATGAATTGCGCGAAACTTGTTATCTCCGTTTACGTAGGCATATGAACCATTACCAGATGGTGCCCAAACGAACACCGTGTAGTCATTTTTTATATCACCCTCTAATGGAATATTTAACCATTTCAGGGTGGAGTCGGTAGAATTAGCTGTTCCACGATGAATAATCAAACCAACATCGTTGACTATGAAACCTATATGTGATCCATTGTAATTTGATTGTATACGAATTGCACGGAGTACAAACGGTTTTTTCAGTGAAAACTTGTACCCTTGAGCATGGTTGAGGCCTCTTTGAGTGAATTGGTTGGTGCTATTAGGCTTAGAAATATCTAACGACTGACTTTTGACTGCGACACCATATTTGTTTATTCTATATAATTCACTATGAATATTACCAAGTTTTGAAATCATATCTTTAACAGCTTCTAAGTCTTCATCACTTCTTTTAAATGTATGTCTCATTATAATACAACCTTCATCTATTTTTCTATATTCTTCAGTAAAATCATTATAATTATGAGATAAAGCAGATTTGAATTTTAGTATTTGTATTGGATCATCTGAATTCAGTATCTGTCTACTACAAAGTTCTTGTACAGTAATTAAATTTAAATGTTGATCTATTTTAATTTGTTGTTGATTTAATATCTCTATTGATTGTATTTCTTCATCTTCTAACTCTTTGATAAGTATACATTTTCTTTCTTCTAATATTCGTTGTAGATTTTCGAACATTTGCTTGATATCATTTCTTTCTTGAGTCTTTTTTCGATTTTGTTGACTAATAGCATCTTTTGCTGTAGTAGAAAATTGCGTTAAATTTTGTTTAATTTCATTTATTTCTTGAGTTTTTTTCTCGAGATTTACTTTTATTTCCGTTGCTGCATCTTTCAGTGATAAATATTTATGATCTTTATGTTTAAATAATAAACAATCACGACAGACAAGCATATGACACTGTGTACACCAATATTTAAATTTTTCATCGGAATGTTCCAAACAAATAGAATGCGTTTTGTCGGATACTGGAACGATCGTGTGAGATTGTAAAGCTTTGATCGAATGTACGGATTTTGTACAAGGTTCACAGTAATGAAATGCACATTTTTCACACCAGTTTATACCTGGCTTTTCATTACAGTTATCACATAAAGGGTTGCCATTTGTTTTAAGTGATGGATTAAAGTTCGTTATAAACTCTACCATGTCTTTAGCTATTCGATTAATTGGTAATTGATCAATATCATTTCGATTAATTGTTGTATTATCTCGGAATGGACAGGCTGCTGTACCAGTTCCAACCAATTGTTGTATACATTTAAAACAAAATGTATGAGAGCAAGGAAGAATACGTGGATCTTTGTAATATTCTAAACATATAGCACAAGTAACGAGCTCTTGCAGTTGTTCGGTGTTCTTATTGTTAAGCGTTGCCATTTATACAAAAATGAAACTAGAAAAAAATGCAATTTTCGATGTAAATAAAATTCTTCTTCCTTGCCTAAATAAATGACACAGTAAGAGAAGAAAAAGAAAATAAGTAATCTTACTGAATATTAAATTATACGAGCAAGTTTTCTCTCACACAGTGGTGTCTTTGAATGGGTTTTTACTGAGTAAATAACTATCCATACCTTATAAAAATATAAGAATTTTGAAAGAAAAAACATCGCCAATGACACAAAAGTTACAAAAATAACAGCAAATAATATTTTCCGTGTAACAGTTGCAATTATTGACTCAATAAAAAATAATTTTTTTCTCTTGTGTTTGTGATTTTATTAACGAGTAGGCAAAAATGGCTAACTAACAGATGTAGTTTCATGTTGTTGTTTCCTTTAAAACATCATCAAGCTCACAACTATAACATAATGGAAAAAGAAATGCAAAAGATACATATTATATAGGTATCTGGATGCATTTTATTTAGAAGAAAACTGCAGATTTAGATTTTTGAGCGTCTGCGGATGCTGAAGTGCTTATAAAATTAAATATTTCATCAAAATAGTCTTTTTCTCATAAGAAAGAAGGCTTTGCGATAAGTTTATCAAAATTTTCGAGTTTGCAAAGAGAAAATGCAAGTTGTACATTCTCATCAACTTAGCACTTCCGCAACTGCGCACCATCTTAAAATATATGCATTGATCCTTTTCTTTTGGTTTTTATTCTTGATCAATAAAATCTGAATGAGATTGTATCCACTGTCGAAGTGTCAAAAACATAACGAATAATATTATGTAAGAAGGAGTCTATTAAAAATATTATGAGTGTTTGCAAATGTGCAGTTTCATGAACAAGACACCCACTTTTCCGTTGTTTGTTTAAGTGAATGTCTTAAACATCTAAAAAAACAACGTTTTGATGTAGAATGCAAAATATTTGATATCTTTTTTAAATGTGGATTCAATTAGTAATATAACGATTGGCTATACCCTATATAATATTTATATATGCCTATAGTGTTTCTATTAGAAGATTCATTAGTTTATTAAACTATGACCGTCATATTGTAGAAAATGAAATCATTCTGGTACAATGACCGTTGCTATTTACGAAAGCTTGTTTCTATGATCTATAAACTATCCATCATCAGTAGTTATCTATTATTGCAATGAGTAATAGTTAAATTATTTAATACAAAAATAATAAATGCATTATATTTTAAAATCTTTAAATATCTATGAAATACTATTAAAACTTCAAACATTCATTGATACAGGAAGTCTTTTGTTGTATCAAATTTTTATTCATTCTTACTCTTCCACATCAATTATCATACTAATAGAATGTGTGTTATTAATTACAGTCAATTGTAAACCTATATTGAGTTGTGTTGTCATATTACATAATTTACTTTTAACTGAACAATTTTCAGTTATTTTTCGAAATTGATTATCTCCATTTTTATACGTATACGATCCATTATCTGATGGTGGTAGTATTAATACACCATAGTTATCTTTAATTTCAAATTCCATTGGAATTATCAACCATTTCATCGTTGCATTAACTGAATTAATTATACTTTTTTGAATAACAGTATTAGCATCATTAACTACAAATCCTATAACTTGTCCAATATGATCTGATTGTATACGAATTGATCGAAGTTTCATTGGTTGTTTTAATGAAAATTTATAACCACGAGCAATATTCTGTTCTTTTGAAATAATACTATTACTACTATCACTAATTTTGGAAATATCTAATGGTATTGTTCTAATTGCCACACCATCTTTTTTCACAACATGTGCTTTACTTGTAATACTACCAAGTTTGGAAATCATATCTTGAAGATCTTCTAAATCTTTATCATTTCTTTTAAATGTATCTCTCATTATAATACAACCTTCATCTATTTTTCTATATTTTTCTATAAATTCATTATAATTATGAGATAAAGTAGATTTGAATTTTAATATTTGTATTGGATCATCTGAGTTCAATATTTGTCTGATACAAAGTTCTTGAACAGTGGTTAGATTTAAATGTTGATCTATATTAATTTGTTGTTGATTTAATATTTTTATTGATTGTATTTCTTCATCTTTTAACTCTTTGGTAAGTATACATTTTCTTTCTTCTAACATTTGTTGTAGATTAGCAAATGTTTGTGCAGTATCTTGCATTTCATGACGAGCTATTTCACGTTGTCGTTCAATAGCATTTTTTGTTGTAGTTGAAAATTGTGTTAAATTTCTTTTAATTTCGTTTATTTCTTGGGTTTTTCTCTCGAGATTTCCTTTTGCATCCATGGCTGCATCATCCAACGATACAAATGTATGATCTTTATGTTTAAATAATAAACAATCACGACATACAAGAAGATGGCATTGTGTACACCAATATTTAAATTTTTCATCCGGATGTTCTAAACAAAATGAATATATTTTATTTGATAATGAAACAATTGTATGAGCTTGAAAGATTTTTATTGAATGTACTGATTTTGTACATGTATCACATAAATTTGTAGCACATTTTTCACACCAATTTAACGCTTGTTTTTCATTGCAATTCTCACATGGGTAATAAGTTTTTTCATCAAGTGATGGACTAAGACTCACTACAAAGTCTACCGTATCTTTAGCTGTTCGATTAATTGGTAATTGATCGATATCATTTTCATTTATCATTATATCATCTTTCATTGGACAGGAAAATTTGCCATCTTTAACCGATTGATGAAGACATTTTAAACAAAATGTATGAGAACATGGAAGAATACGTGGATCTTTGTATTTTTTTAAACATATAGTACAAGTAGTGAATTCTTGTAATTGTTTTGTATTAGAATCATTAAGCATTTCCATTTTTTCGTAAGTCTATGTCTTAATTGTTGTTATTGTAAAAGCACGTTTCAAATGTTCTTACGTATTGTCGTCAAGTTGTTAACAATACTATTGTTAAGATGAAGGTGACAAAAGTTTTTTTTTCTTCTTCTCTTATTTTAATTCTATGCATATGTGACTAATCAAGAATATGTTTTTTCTTTAAATAAAAGAATTTTGAAGAAAAGAAAAACTCTCAAGTATCTATCAGTATAAGACAAATAATCAGATGCTTATTAATACATATAAATCTTATAATTGTCTCGAGAAACACATTCATATCCGGGTCAATTCATACATCTACCCACGCCTATAATCACAAATTCAGACAGTCACCCACACCCTCAAGATAATAAAACTTTATATAATTTAGTCTGTAAATGAAATGAATTTGTTGTTCCTCATTACTAATACAATTTATATTCTATACAGAAATGAGTAAATAACATTCAAAGCTATAGAGATAAAAGTACTTGATATTTTAGCATTGACATAATTGCTCTAATAATATGACACCTGACATTCATTTTCTTTGTCAAGTTGATTCATCGTCTAAATCATAAAATTGAGACACTATAAAATGTTTGACTTCGTAACTATTTGATTCAGTTAGAGAGTATTAATCGAATAACAATGAATCGTAATAATAATACAGCATCTTCACGTTCAAATAATGATGGTCATAGTTATTATAAAATAACGCGAACAGTAACAAATTCGGATGGAAAAAAACAAACAGAAACAGTTGAAATGGTGGATGATGACGCAATCAAAGTAAGATAGTTGAATAATAATTATTAGATTTTTTTTATTTTGTAAAATACTGTAGCATATGCAAAATTTACGTTTACAACATGATGATAAACGAGATGAAAATCGATTTGGTTTTCATTCATTAAGAAATCCAAAAAGTCTTTTTCGATCAACAAAACCAACTGCTGATAGAAATGCAACTGCCGCAGCAGCAGTTCAAGATAATACTGAATTTGCTCAAGAAGCATTAAAATTACATAATGAATTAAGACGTAAACATGGCGTTGAACCATTAAAATTAAATAATGATTTGTCAAAATTAGCTCAAGATTGGGGTAAATAATAAATCAATATTTTTAATTTGAAAAAAAATTATTTTTTTCTATCTTGTATTTTAGCTAATCATTTAGCTTCAACTAGAGGACTTGTACATAGTAAAACAAAATATCGAAATACACAAGTTGGAGAAAATCTTTATTGTCAATCATGGCCAATGACAGGTTTATTATTTATTATTTATATTATATTATATAGTATGTATATATTTTAGGTAAGGAAATGACTCAATCATGGTATAATGAATGTAAGAAATATGATTATCATAATCGTCAATTATATCAATCTGATACTGGACATTTTACTCAAGTCGTATGGAAAAATTCGCAAGAAGTTGGTTTTGCACAAGCACAAGGTAGTTCAATGAATTTTGCTGTTGCAATGTATTATCCTGCAGGAAATTTTCTTGGTGAATTTGATAAAAATGTTTTTCCTCCAAGTTAAATTTATTATATGTATATATACAAAAAACAATTATGTAAATGTTCTGGTTTTTATTGCAATCATTTGGAAAGTACAATATAATTTTCTTAATCTTTTCTTTTAAAATTAACGTTTGATAAGAAAATAAATAACAAGAAAAACGAATAAAGCAAAAAGTAATAGATATAAATATATTTTCCAACCACCAGATCGAGCTAAATTCAAAACACGACGACGTGCTTGGCCAAGTAGACTACCTGTATTATCCATATTGTCGTGTAGCTCCTACAAAACAAAAGAAATTCTATATGATTGATCAACAAATCTGAAAGAGTTTTTTTGCATATCCACTGCCGATTTCAAAATAAAAGATGGGTGGGCATTTTCTTGAATAATTTTCGATAGCAACAAAATGGAAAGTAGCGATTTGCATCGTCGGAAAAGGGCAGTTTATCTCGGAAGACTGTTGCACAAAGTTTTTAGAAAAACAGTATGTCTCTCATTGGTAGCATATGGATTTAATAAGAATGTCTGACTACAGCTCTTTGCAACGATGGAAACCGCACCGCTCCATCTTGTTCCTATCGAAAACTATTCAATAAATATTCAACTGCCTTTTATTTTGAAATAGACAGTAGTTTTAGGGTACTATTTAAATGATCAGTTGTTTTTCCTATAGTGTAATCAGTAAATATATCCTTTCTGAGCAGTAAATAATGTCGAATGTCAGTAATCATGATCAGGGCTTGGGTGTGAACGCGCGTGTGAGTGTAAGTGTCCACTCACACCCACATCCATACCCACACCTACACCCAGTTTGAATTTTTTACTGATAATTCACAATAAAACTACTGATCATTTTGAATAAAAAACTGACCATTTAATTTGTACTCGTAGTTTTATGAGACTATGACTAACATGAATAGAACAGAAAATAGTATTTGATTACTTAAGCGTCGTTATTTAACAAGAAATTCTCTCTAACATTTATGTATGTAGATAATAAAAGTTCGAAATTATATCAAACCTGTAGATATTTATTCTGGAGTTTTGTTTCGTCACCAATTTGTACTGCTAGATGTTTAAGTTGATTTACTTTCGAATTTAATAATTCCGTACGTTGTTCATTTTGTTCTTCGATGTACGAATAATTCGTACGTCTCGAATGTGTATTTGATTGCCTTCCATCACTCATTTTCAATAACTAAGCATCTAAAGTTAGACTATGATACATATGAAATCATCACACTCATTTTCAAATTCATTTTTTATTGAATTATAAAAGAAAAGAAAACAAAACAAGAATATTAATCATTCGAATACTACTTATCAAAAAGAAGGTCAAGCAAACAAGAAAAAACACTGTACAAGAATAGCACGCAAATATGATCACAACAAAAAAGAAAACAAAATTCAAGCTAGGAATGTCACAGTCTTACTGTTCATAGACATTATATGAAAAAAAAACAAGAGAAAGGACGGAAAATCACAAATGTGTTCGAAATAAAAACTATTTTCCAAAACTACTACTAAAAAATCTTCGTTCTTTGATTTTTGTTAAACTTGATGAACGTGATTTCTTTTCACTACGGCCAGATCGTTGAGATAATGAAGGTTGAGTAAGAAGTCGTTCACGTAATCGATTAAGTTCAAGATTTTTTAATTCTTTTATTTTCGTTTTTAATTGATCACGATCTTTACTTGATTTAATACCCATTGCCTATTAATAATAATAATAAAAACTTTAGTCGAAAGCAAAAACAACCCAAATACCTTCATTTTTGATCCATCAAGTACTAATAATTTCTCACCATCTATATTACGATTGAGAAATGTAGGAATAAATGATGTTAATCTTTCAATTGTTAACCATTGAATACATTGATCGGTTGTCCAATCTTTTATCTCAATATACTAAAAAAAGAAAAAGTTTAAACAAACAAATCTATTATTAAATTTCAATTTTACCTCATCACTTGAAAATCCTTGGGTTCCTGAAAGAGAAAAAAAACCACATGGTTATTTATGATTAAAAGATTTCGAACTAAATCATAGTCATATGCACTTTATAACCTAGGTCAAAGATTATATTTCCATAAATAACTGACATATTACTCGGTACTGAATAGAATGAATACAAATGGATCTAACGGTAAAGATTGGATATACCAATCATATTCTAACTAGATTCGTTAAAACTCGATCAAAAATACATCACTTCGAACTCAATTAAATACTGCAATAGACATTCTGCTAAGCGATACGTTGTTATGTAAGTCATAAATTTTATTTACTTGTTTTTTCCATTGTTAGATCTCTTGTAGTACCAAATTTATTACTAAATAAAATATAAAAAGAATTGTTTTTTCTTGTTTAACATGTAATTATAATTTACTCAATCATATAGGAATCATTTGAAATTTCACCAAGTGATGGAGTTGAAACATGCATTGATGGAACGTTTATTGTACATGCTTTAATCAGAGGACGTTTATGTATTGGTGAACTTCGATCAAGTTGATCACTAGATTTATTATTAGTAATAGTTGCTAAATAAGAAAAATTATGAAGAAAAAGAATAAAATTTAGTGGTATATATATACTTGTACGTATTGATAAAGGTTCGAGATCTTGTTGTGAACGAGTTAATATTTTTTCTAATGATAACGATGGAATGCGAGTTGATGATAATGTCATAGGATTTTGACCAGAACTTGTACGAGATCGAAATGCTGTACGGTCAGATACATCAGATGGATACGATGCTGTCATTTCAGTAGTCTTGAGAGACGATAGACTATTTTCAGATTTAACGGTCGTAGCAATCACTTTTTCAAGTTCTTCAATCTAATAATAATAAATAAATTCGTCTTTCTTTTTTTATATGACTAATATTTGTTCTATTGAAATTATCATTAGTAGAGACAATTTAGTTAAGTGCTCAAACATTATTGATGGAGACTTGAGTATAATATCATTCTATTATTTAGATAGCCTCCTACGTAATAAATAGACCGTTATTTTTCCGAGAAAATGTATATAAGAGCTACCACATTTTTTTTCTAGTGTTAACGATCATTTTTATCATATCTCACAGTACATTCATATATGATTTTATCTATTCAGAAACACGTGAGTAACTCGTTTTCTTTTCTCTTACAGACAAATGCATTGGATCATTATATTAGGGTAGTATTGAAATTCACTCTCAGATTAAGATTTATCGAGATCCTCGAATTTCCCCAGTGTCATTATGTGATTACATATGTTTAAAAATAGCTCCTGGTAACTATATTGAGGGGTTTAGACTATAATATTATTATTCTGATAACAGTAGATTAATTTGTCACATGTATTTTACACTATATCTGTGTTGTTATAATTCGCAAATGCTCATTTTAGTTTCGCCAACAAGCCCCCTTCCGCACACTTTCTGAAATATATATCTAAATCAATCGGTGGGCTAATTTCAATCTGTTTATTACAAACCTTTTTCATTAATTCTTTGATATGTTTGTCTTGTCGTTCAGATATTTCTATTTGTTGTTGTCGTAATTTTGTATCTCTATAAAAAAGAAAAAAAAACATTTTCAAACGAAGAATAAAATGTAATGATTTCTGATTCCATATGAATATAGTGAACAAAAAGCGATATTTGTTTTTAGTAATTTTTTACCAACACCTCAATACGTACATAGATTTTATTTGTTTCTTTTAAATAATAAGTGAAAAGAAAAATAAAATCACTTTTAGTCAAAACAAAAACAAAAGAAAATAATGAGATTTTTGTTGTAGATACATACCGATCTTGTAAATCTTTAATTAATATTGTTGCTTGAAAATATTTTTCTTCTATTTGTTTTAAATCCTTTTGGGCTTGGAGATAAAGTTGCTAAATAAACGAGAAGAATTTAAGTTTTTTTTTCTTTTTTGCTAAATCTAAAAAAATATTTTATTACCTGATATTGTTGTTTTTCTTTTTCTGTATTATCTAAAGTTCTTTCTAATGATTCATAACATTGTTTAAGTATTTCAATTTCAAATTCATTTGACATTTTTTCATCAGTTGGCTAAAAAAGAAAAATAGAATAGATAAATATTTTAAAAGCATTGTTGAATTTACCTCCTCTTCATCTTCAACATCATGAAAATTTTGTTCATAATATGCATCATGATATTGTTGAAATGTGTCTGATATATCTTCATGTTGTTGGTCTAATTGTAGAGATCGTTGAATAAGTGCAAAAATTTCAGATTTTTCAGGTTCTTTTTCACGACCAATAATAAATCTTAAATATTCGAGATTTTTTTAGAATTTATAATTAAGAAATATTAAAATCCTACTTTACAACACCAGATGTTGTTTTAAGAACATTTGTAGCACATGCATGTGTTACCCCGACAAGTGATTGTCCATTTACTTCGATGATTTGATCACCGACTTGAATACTAATTGATGAAAAAACAGAACATTAAATTTAAAATATTTAATAAAAATATTAATTACCGTCCATCTTTAGCAATTATTCCCTGAGGATTAAGAGATTTTACAAATATACCTAATTTTTCTAATCCACTATCAGCACCAACACCCATTCCCAGTACACTAAAACAATATTCACTAATGAGAATTCTATTAGATATATATATATATATTCTATACCTAATACCAAGACCATCAGGTCCTAAAAGTAAAGAGATTATTTTTTCTTTAAATAAATAATTAATTTTCGAATTATACCTTTTTCAACTTCAACAGTAAATATATTCATTTTTTCAATTCGTTTTTCTAATTCATATTCAGCAGCTGCTGCAAATGGATTAATATCTTCATTTCGTCGATCATATTCACTTGGTGAATATGTTGGATAAACCTATAAGATTATTGAATTTTGTTATTCTTATTTTCAATCAATTGTTTTCTATTCATACTCGAATTGGTGCATTACTAAATTTAACTCGTCTAGTATCATTTGATAATGTATCATCGCTAGTTTCTGGTAAACCAGGTTTTTCATAAAACAATGGTGTTGATGATCTGTCATCAACATGTGCACAAACGGCTTCTAAATATAATAAAAAAAATACGATTGATGATGATTGATTATCTTTATTTTACGTGCATACACTTTAAAAATATGATTAACTAACTCAAGATAAGATGATTTCTTATTCTCATGAGTTTCTAAACATATTTTTAATGATAGACAGAAATGTTTGCCATGCCCTTTGAAACTAAATAAGAACGTAGGCGTCTTATAAAATCCATTATTTTCTTCTTTTAGCTATGTATAAGATAACATGTACTATTTATGATAAACAATGAGATTGACAAGTCTGGTTAAATGTCAGTTATTTTTAGAGAAGATAAATTTTCTTCGGACTCTTATCAAACCTTTCAATAACAAATCAACACTTTCTTTTTTTTATACAAAAGATTTGTTTACCATGAAATATTGGATTTTCAACTGTTTTTAATTGTTCTTGTTTTGTATTATTATTATTATTATTATTATTATTATTATTATCTTGAAAAATTAATTTCGGTAATGATTGTTCAATTTTTGTCGGTTTAACAAAAACTGTATTCAGATGATCCATACGTTTAAGAACATTAAATGGTAAAAAACGAGTTGTTATTTGTTCATTTTTTGGATCATTTTCATCCCGTTGATGTTTTTTTAATTTTAAAATGGTATCAGAAGGATAATCATAATGTTGTTCTGCATTTGAATATCTTCGATTAATTATTGCATAAGGAGGAGCATCTTCATTTGGTGGATTCGAAACTACATCATATGATCGATTTGATAATGTACTACTCATTGATTGTGCGGATGTATTATGATTATGTTCTTGATGTTTATTAGCCATTGCTTTTGTTGTCATTAATGGTGCATTATTACATATTGATGGATCATTTAATGTTTGAAAGTTTTCTTTTGTTTCATGATAATTTGTTGGATGAATATTTGTTAGTAATGGATAATCATCTGAATTTAATTTATTTGCCATTAATGAATGTTCTGTGAATATATTACGTAATCGAGTAACATGACCATTATATTTATTATTATCTGTATGAGAAGTCTCTGTTGGAGTATCAACGATAAAGTTTGATGCAGAATCAGTATTGGTAAGAGGAGATGGTATTGCTGAATGAATAAGAATGTTTGCCATTTATTATCTTCGTCTTAATTGTTTGTTTGGGCGTCAAGCTTGTCGCCTGTCGTAATATCTTTCTTCTATCGTCTTAACAACCGTTGTTGCATACATCAATCAATAGTAGAAATATTTATTTTATCCTTGGTTTTAACAGAGATCTTGCTGGTAATCATTAGAAATAAAAAAGATAATTCAGAACAGATTCAAAAACAAAACAAAACAACTATTATCTAAAGAAAATAAACGTTTAATCTTATGAAGAAGAAGAAGAAAAAAAAAAGATCGATTATATTTCTATCGACCATGGAAGAAGAATGTAAGCAAATATTTCATATAGACATTAGTTAATTTAAAAAATCAATAATAAAATTAAGATCCCTTACAGCATTAAGTTTTTTTTGTCAATATCGACTGGCATGCTGAAAGCATTACACGAACGAAAAGAGAATTAAAATAAACATAAGCAATTATTTGTTATATAAGAACGCCAACCGTAATATATTCTATTTATACTACCAGACTTTGACGACATCTACATGACCCTGTCCAGTTTCTGTTATTTGTCATAGATTCTTTTTTAAGAACAACCATATAAGACGACGCGAAAGAGAACGACTAATATCTTGTCTTTTATTCTTATCTTCACATAACAAATCTATTTATAATTTCCTATTTATAAATATGCACCTTTGACAATATTATATTTAATAATTCATGTTGCAGATCTAAAAAAGTCTAATAATGCATGTTTTTAACAACACTTATTTGATTGTCAATAGTCATTGAAAGACAAGAGAAAATATTTTCTATCTTTATCATTATTAATACATTCCATCCAATTTTTTTTTCTTCTTCTTTTCTTTAATTGTTCTTATAAATAAATAAAGTCATCTTTTTAAAGATGAACATTTATTAAGAAGAATATTTCAAGCATGAAAAGAGTCATGCGACCTTATTGCGATGATATAAATATTATTAGAAAGAAGAAGGAGAACAAGAAGAAGAAGAGAAAAAAAGAACTCTTCTTCCTTGTCATTTGAAGATGCAAAGATCTAAATGACGAAACATAAAAAACTATCTAGAGTTATTTTTAGCCTTATCTTTTTTTCTTCTTCTCTTCTCCTCTCTTTTTCTCTTCGATTCAATGTTTGTCTACGTCATGATGGCATACTAGGGTGCTATTGATGCTTGCTGTTAGATTTCTTTATTGTTGTTCTATGATGTATGTCTTATATATCAGCCATAGAGACATTTTATTTTTATAAAGGTTATTGATTAATGATAAGGCTTGTGGAATTGAAAAGCTTTTCTCTTCTATTTAGAAGTTTTTATCGATATATTTTGAAATTAAAATAAATTTTCATAGTTTTTTTTCAAGCGTTAAGTACATTGTGATAATTTATTATGTATCATCGTATTTATCATAATTATAGATGACTAAAATAGATGAGAATAAAATTATCTATTCAGTACACATAAAGAGAATATAATATGTCATTTTAAGAGAGAAATACGTTCGATAAAAATAGTAATTGATGTAGAGAAAGAAACAAATAGCAACAATAACAACAACAAATACAATATAATACGATTAAATAAAGAAGAAGAAACAAAGGAAGAAAGACAGGTAAAGTATTATGTAAGAGGAAAGAATGGTGATTATTTTCGTTCGAAAGATTTGAAAGAAAAAGAAAAATACATTTCTTTCTTTTTTTTTAGTTATTAGGCATGTTTTTCTTCTTTCTTTTGGCGCAGAATTTCATGTCCTCTTGTGACTATTGCTATTTTTAGTTTTTATTCTGTTCGTCCCGTCTCATTTTTCTTCCTTCTTCTTCATCTATCCATTCATAAAAAAAGGTATATACCAGTGCTTTTATGTTGCTACTTGTTTTTTCTTTCTTTATGTTGATAGGAAAATGATATTACCTCTATAGAGAGAGAGAGAGAAAAAAAAAGTTCGCTCTAATACCATCAGAAATTATTCAGATGTATTTTAAGCAAGCTTATAAATAGATATAATATATATATATCAAAAGCTGTTTATTTTTGATTATGAACTAGAGTTATAATTCTATTCTTAGAATTAATCTTTCATTTTTTTATATTTAAAAGGTAAAAGTAGTGATAGTAGAAAAGAAATAGGTCATAAAAGTGGAATTTATTTAAAACAAGAAATCTGTCATCATTATCACTTGTCGGATAATATAATAACCTTCTATATTTTTTCCTAATTATTAAAATATGATAACCTTTCGTATTATTTTTCCAATACATAAATCGTAAATAGCATGTTTTTGTCATGTTCTGAGCTTAGTTTTTTTTTCTTTCTATTTTTTTTCCTTTTCTTACTACTCGGTTTTTTGCTTTTTTTTTATTCGTCTCATATGAAGAAAGAGAATAAGACATGAAGAAGAAGAAGAAAAAAAAACATATACTCTTCGACCAAAACTGACTGACATACACTATACAAAGAGATAAAGCAAAACTAAGTGAGAGTAGCATCTGCAAAGAAGTATGAAAAGAAGAGTAAATCATTTTTTTTTGCTTTTCTCTTCCTTGTTCTTCTTTTCTTTTTTTTTATATATGTATTTCTATTGTTTTTCTTTGTTTCATTTTTAGAAAGTTATATATTTCGTATCTAACAAATCTTCATGGTTGACTTTTGTCGACCATCATCATTGCCAGGCAATAATACACTAGGCTCTGGTAATAGTAATAATAATAATAATAATAATAATAACAACGACAATAATAATAAAGAAGGAAATTCAAAATATTTTCCACGAGTATTTGTAAGTATTTATTTAAAACGAAAAAAAATAATAATAGAGAAAATACGAATATTATATTCTGATAAGAAATATTCTAAAGGATTCTAATTCAATTCATTTTTCATCTAATAAATCTAAGACAAAGATAATGTCCTGAAAGTTTCTCATAGAAGTTATATAGTAACAAAATAAATAAATAAATCTATGTATATATTAATTATTATTTTTTTGTTTTTCGTCATTCATTTTTTTAGCTTCCCTATCCACATCTGATTGATCCTGATAGACAAGAATCCGTAACAGCAGCAGTAGTAGCAGCAACGGCTGCTGCAGCTGCCGCATCATCATCATCATCAATGGATCACACACGTCTTGAAGAAGAAAGACGACGTGTTCAAACTAAAGATAAAAAAGATCAAAGTGAATATTTTTCTTCTATTTTCTTGTTCTAATCAAATATTATTATTATTATTATTCTAGGTGCTAATGCATCCGCTGAAGTTAAAACACATTTAAAAACTTTTTTATGCCGTAAATTACAAAAACAAGGCAAATTAGAGTAAAAGATTTTGTCATTTAAGAAAATAAATATTATTATTTTGAAATTTTTGTTTTTCATATAGAAATCAAGATTCAATGGATATGCTTCGACGATTTCAATCTGAACCTGTCCTTGCTAATCCACGTCTTGAATCAGGAAATTTTAAAATCAAATCAGACTTACGTCAAAGTATTCTCTATCGCCATAAGCAAGTTACTCCTATGTCAGATAAACGTCATCCGATCCGTTCAACAAATCTAGCTCAAAAACAGCAACCTGCTGGTAGAAAGTTTTTTCTCTTCTAAACTATTTATTTATCTAACTATGAAATATATATTTTTAGTACCTACATTTCCGCTATTATCATTTACTTCCCAATCGGCTCAAATACCTCTACCTGAACAGTTATGGCTTGCTTTTCCACGTTCAGTTTATGGTTGTTATTCAACAGGTAATCATTATACAATTATTTTCTTCTGACTCGACAAAAAAACCCAAATTTTAATTTTAGGTAATTTGGGTGAAAATGCTCAACTTAATCCTTTAACAACGGGAACACATGAAAATCATCAACATACAAATATTCTTGGTCCAAAACATTTTATTGTTGAAGAAGAAAATGAAGCTCTATTAGCAAAAGAATTACAAGAAGCTAAAATTCAAAGTACACATAATAGTCTTAGTTCAATGCATAGTAGTCAACCACATTTATTAAATTTTGAAACAACTGATTTTTGTCTTCGACATCCAAATGTAAAGAATAATTTGAAACCCAAATATTTTCTTACTTTTTATTTAATTCTAGTTATTACTCGATCGTTTAGCATTGCATTCCAAATCATTATCTTCATTATCAGCCATACCATCAACAACAGAAAAAAAAATACAAAAAAGTTCTTCTGGTACTATACAATTACGTTTTACTACTGGTAAAAAAAAAAACCCGAAAAATGTTTTTTTTAGTGTATTTATTTTTTTAGGACTTGCCTATGATGATGATACATTAAAACATGAATGTTATTGTAAACGTACGGATCTTCATCTTGAGAATCCTCGTCGTCTACTTGTTATATATGAACATTTAAAAAGATCAAATTTACTTGATGATTGTGAAATTATTCGTGGTTGTTGTGCAACCATCGATATGTTAACTGATTGTCATGAGTAAGTTAGAAATTTTCGATTTCAAAATTAGCATAAGTGAATACAGATGATTATAGCAATTTTAATATTATTCATATATATGCATAGTTATATGAGAGAGAAAAAAGAAAGTAGGTTATTGTGACGTAAACCTTTCGGATATATTATTAGGCTAATTTATTAAAATTACGAATTTACGGAAGAATAATTAATGCCATACGGTTTTATACACTTCAATATAACTTATAAATTACTTTGAGAAATGTTTACCATTAGTTATGTAATAAGTAGAAAAGGTTTCTTGTATCATAGGTGAGTAAATAAATTCCATTAAAAAACAATACTTGAATATGATTTTTAAAATGTACTTTGAGAACAAATATTTAAACCTCGATGCCATTTCATTTGAAATAAGTCCTAGGAAAAATTATTTATGGTCTATACGGAAGAATACTCACCGGATATAATATATTTATTGCTTTATTTTATCCTCATGATATTTCCGGATGCCGCCGTCGGCTTATAAAATAGGAAGTGTACAGGAGTACTTCTATATCAAGTCCATACAATTATTTCAATTCAACTAATCCATACAAAATTTCTTCTATATATATTTAGTCCTGGTCATGTTTATCTATTTGGTTGTGATCAAAGACAACGTAGTCAACAATCACCAGCAATATTAGCTGAACGACTTAAATCTCTAGTACATTTACCATGTGGTGGTTTTGGCATACACGATGATGCAGATACAATATGGAATGATGAATATACAGCACGTGCATGTCGTTTAGCTATTGGTAATACAATTGAATTATCGAAATATATTCTTGATGGAAAATTAAAAAATGGTTTTGCACTTGTACGTCCACCAGGTCATCATGCGACCCAAAAACCTCTGGGTTTTTGTTATTTCAATACAGTAGCTATAGCAGCAAAATATTTAAAGAAACATCGAAATTTAGAACGTATTGCTATTGTTGATTGGGATATACATCATGGTAATGGTACACAAGATTTAACATATGATGATCCAAATATTCTTTATATGTCATTACATCGTTATGATAATGGAACATATTTTCCTGGTGGTGGACGAATAGAAGAAGTTAGTTTAAATATTTTAACAACAAAAGAAAATAAATAGTTCGATTTTTTTTCTTTTTAATTAGTGTGGTTGTGATGATGGTCTTGGTAAAAATGTGAATATTGCTTTTTCCGGTGAACCGCAATCAGTTATGACCGATGTTGAATATTTAGCAGCATTTCGGTAAATAATATTTGTTTAAATAACAAATAATAAGTTTTTTCTTCTGTTCTTTCTGTTCAGAAGTGTTGTTATACCCATATTAAAACAATTTCGACCTGAAATTATTCTTGTTTCATGTGGTTTTGATGCATGTACAGGACATCCTCATCCACTTGGTGGTTATGAATTAACACCGACATGTAAATAAAATAAAAAGAAATTCAAAAAAACAATCTAGTTTTTTATTTATTTAGGTTTTGCTTATATGACAAAGGAACTAATGAATTTAGCTGATGGAAAAGTTGTTCTTGTTTTAGAAGGTGGTTATGAATTAAATGCATTAGCTGAATGTGGAAAACAATGTATCGAAGCATTACTTAATCGACAAGTATAATCAAACATTTTTTTTGTTTATTTCAATTATTTTATGATTTGATAATTATTTAGATACCTACGTTCAGTAAAGAAACTCTTGAAACTAAACCAAATCAATATGCTGTACGTAGTTTAAAACAAGTTATTCAAGTCCAACGTATGTAGTTTTATATTTATTTTAAATTGTTATTCATTATCGATTTATTTCTAGGTGAATTCTGGCCTCTGCTTGAACAATATAAACATTTGATTTCTATGTCACATGCAAAGGCTACTGAATCATGATTAAATGTCATTTCATCGTTACTGCATATTACGTAAAAGTCTTTATTATATGGATGTTATTGCTAATGACGATGAGTATGTACAGAATAGTCTGTTTCTTTAATTTACATATTTGGTCGATTATCTCATGGGGTATTTTACCGGTGATCGTAAGACTCATTTATTATATTTGTCATCATGTTCTGTTTTTCTATCTATATGTGTGTATATTAAGGCTAATTCCTTTTTGAATAACTGCTAAGCAGTTACTTAATTCTAATTTGCCTTCTAACCAAAGCCATAACAAATAATAACCTCCTCTATGTAGCCAGATTTTGTTCTTCTTCCCGTTTGTTTTTTTTCGTTCTTGATCTTTGTCTATTGCTGTTTGTTTTATTTTTAAGCTGATATTTTTTTCTCTCGCTGGAAATTTATAAATATTTTCTTTTTTTTTTCTTTTTCTTTTTCGTGTTTTGAAGTTTTCTCAATATCGCTCAACTTGTTTCGTATATATCATGTAATTGTGTTTCATTTTTTTTTGTTTTGCATGTGTACATGCTTATCACAATTGCAATTTAATCTATGAAATATAGATGAGTTAAGAAAAAAACAGAAATATGCGTAGATATTTTTACGTTGATTAATGCATTTTATCAGGTATGATAACTGATTAAATGTGACATTTATATATATGATTTGTAAATGAATAGGAAAAGAAAAAGCTAAAAATAACTATTATTTCATTTTGATTATCGTCGTAATAGATTTTTGTATAGAGGGAAAACAAACAAACAAACAAAACAAGGCAATGAGGAGTTGATGTATTTGATACTCTTTTTTTTTCTTCTTCTTCTTACTAATGTTGTTTTTATCATGCATATTATCGATTATTATTGTATCGAAAATATAGTAAATATGTCTATCGATATATAGATAATTATTATGACAGAAATATTTATATGAAAAGCAATCTCGTGCAAGATTTCTGATTAATAAATTTGATCCAATGTTTTTCGAAAAATTATTATTCAGGGGATAATTATATATAATGGAAGAGAAACCAAATAGTTTATTCGTTCTATATATTTATATAAATATGGTTTCTATTTCAGAGATGTTTTCTCGAAATAGAAGATCTAGAAGTAGAAAATTTATCAATGTCAGTCTGCTATATGATCTCAAGGGGCGGAGTATTATTATTAATTAAATTATATTATGTGATGTGTTTGCCAATTGAATACTAGGGAAATATGCATATTTACAAGCATATGAATTTTTTTATTTATAGACTTAATTAACTGAGATATCAATATACCATGTTTTTGACAAATTGATGAAATTATCGTTTATTGAGCAAGATATCAAAACCTATTGAAAAGTTTAAACTCAATGAGTTTGGATTATTGCATCTAGTTTTCTTTTAGATCTGTTATATACATAAACCAATTGGAAAACAGGGGGTGTGGATGAGCTGTACTGATTGCCTCCATTCACTTAAATACCAACATTAAGATCAAAATTTGTGAGAAAATGCAACTGTCCTAGACTTTCATATATTCGAAATTCTTTTCGGTACATATAGTGTGTTTTACATAACAAGTAATATTCAGAAAATTTTAGAGTATAAAAGAAATACTGATGGGGAAAAGATAAGAACAAATACTTGTGATATGTATAAAAGTATTTGTACTTCAAAACCTTTTGTTATGAAAATTACATAATCAGACAGATACATTATATCTAAATAGATATCAGTATAAATTATTAACTAAATTTTGTTAACAAATAAAATAAAAGAGATTATAGCCCAGTTAATTTTTGCTTTGTTTGTTAGTGGATTTAGAGATTAGGTTTAAATGGCAAAATATAACTACCTGATCCAGGTAGTCAGACTGTAAATATAATAAGTGAGAGATGACTAAAGTATTTATACTCACACACATATCTCACTTGCCTTTTATTTCCTTAAGTTTTAGCTGTTTTAAAAATAATATTCAATGTCTGCACATGAGATTTACTTCTACTCTCCTTGCTAAACATATATTGTTTACTTCACCTTTTTCGTTTATTATCGAAGCAATATAATGCATTCATTATAGTGTTGCTTTTCGTATTAGTCATCTGAGAAGTTATATAAATGATGCGATCATCTATAGAAGTTAAAGAACAAAAAATCTATTCCTATGATTCATAGAAAGGCAATAAATTTTTGATAAAATGTAAATCGATATTCGTTGTTTTAAATAAGAAGACATTACCTACCTAATCAAGTCTTTCCGACCAATGAAATTCGAGCTTCACTGATATTTCTTCATTCTAGATGACTTAGAAAAAAAGATGAATATAACAGATATGCCTATTATAGAAGCAAACATTTTTTTTGATTCGATTTATTTACATATAAAAAGTCATTAAATAACATATTATAGACCTATTAACTTTTATCGATCATATTAATGTAAACATTTTGCATTTAAAAAAATAAAACGAAAAACTAAATAAATAATTTTTGTAGATTAAAAATAGATATAGTATTAAGGTTTTTTAACAATTGGTGGGGTATTACTAAATGTTTGAGATAAACGTTTGTTTCGAAGTTCCATTTGTGTTTCTATAAGGAGACTTGAACGACGCATTGGTGCTGCTGGATTACGAACAGATGAATTACGACGTACAACTTTTGAGTTTGACGTAGGTAATAATGGTGATTTTTTAGCTACAAAAGAAATATAAATATAGAATAAAATTTATCCCACAAATCTACCTTGATTTTTTTTATTATCGTCTTCGTCATCATCCTCTTGTTTCCACATTTTATAACACATATAAATCATTTTCATAACAATTACAATTCCAATTAAAATAACAGTAACTAAACCAATTCCTATTAAAATATTACTAATCGATGAATCGTCATTTGTTCCTAGAAATAAAATTTTTTTCCATTATTATTATTAATTCGTGTTTTGAAACAAGATAAAAATCGAACAATTACTTTTCATAAAAGTTTTTGGCAAAGATCCATTTAAAGTTCTATTAGTAGTTTCAGTTACATTTAGTGATACTTTTACAATAGACATATCTTCATCATCAGATTCCAATGAATTCATTTTACTTTAATATTAGAACGAAAATTCATCTAATTGTTTTCTTTTTTTAGTAAATCTATCATTAGCGTGTATTACAACAACAATAACGCCATAATGGTTGCTTCTATCGATTCTACCCTTATTTATACCCAAAAAAAGAACAGAAAAAGTATCGAGATAGACGTCCTCCTACGTCATCTTCTCAGTATTAGTCATCCAACAGTTGAAGAAAAAAAACACGTAGATAAGATTGACGAACTCTTCAATGATAATAAAACTATTCACTTACTATAAGGTAAATAATCTTGAAAGGCTGAATAGTATGATTGCTCTTCTGAAGATTGTTTAACATTTATTTTAGGCTCAATATCGATAATTAAGTATGGCTGACGTAGTCTATATAGTATTGATGTATTGTAAGCAATCGCTTTTGAAGAGCATTGATGTTGATGTTCTATATTAACCATTATTAAAATATCACTAAAAAAAAGTACGTTGAAGGGTCTTTTGTATGAGTAAATCAATAGAATGTTTAACGATGTAAATATGTGTTTTTACCTGTTGGCAAAGAGAACGACGAGGGGCGATAATGGTAGACGTAGTTACATCAATTAAAAACAGATAGAAGCAAGTTAATTTATTTTTAAAAGACAAACTGCATTAAATTTAAGACCCTAGAAATACTTTGTCTTAATAGAGATTTTTATTTCGTCAACGAAAAAAGAAAGGAAGAGCAAACAAATGAAATAAATATATTGAGATTGAGTTTATTATTAAGGATTCTTCCAAACTAATTTATTAAAAATAAAAAACTTGAGTGCAAAACTATCTTCTCCACAATAATGCAGAAATGTAACATTCCTATGCACTTATTTTAAAAGAATAAAACAGGATTTTTCATATTGACTGATGTTTTGACTTAGAAACGAAGCATATTTAAGCTACAATCTAATATGAAATTTGATTTTTTTTCACGAAAAAGAATAAAATATTTTCGTATCCTCACAATCGTCTAGTATGAAAACAAGATTTAGAAAAATTTTATGTGCCATAGATAAAAACAATTACCTTACAAATAACATAAAAAAAGCAAAAGAATCAGATTTATTCGCTAAAACATATACAATAAATATTTATTACGATAAAACGAAGTTAACAAATAACCAATTGATTTCGATTAATTTTATATTTCTTGTAAATAGTATATCTATGGTTAAAAATATGCCTAATTATGTCACATGTCAATTGGAAAAACTACATGGTGCGTTTATGTTAAGTCAATATTTGTTCTTGATATTAACAACGATCAAATGATGTTAAAACTTCAAAGATTGTTTTGCTTATAAATTTTATTCGCTATACTTAAGATGATCAATAAATTTATGACTGAATGCATTGTCTTGTTTCTATTTTTATAGTTTTGATAATTTTATTTATTGGTACATACATAAGTAAAATTGTTTATAAGATATTAAATAACTAAACTTTTTGTATATCAATTATAATTCGAAAACAGTTTTCTATAGGAAATCGATCATTTGTTTTTGTTAAACAGAATAATATACTTCTTATAGTATTACAGAAATGTATCTTATTGATTTTAACGGACAACAGGTGTGTATTTAATAGAAACTGAGAGAAAAACAAAGACATGATTACAAATTTCAAGAATACTTTCTCTGAAAAAAAAAGATCTATTTCTTCTATGCCGTAGGTATTTCTAGTGGATGGGGAAAAATTAAAATGTTGATTTTGGTTTAGATTATGAAACAAGAAAGAAATTGGAGAATCAAATATTGTTATTATTAATAGCAAAAATATAAAATGTGTAACTTGGAACTATTTTTACTGTTCATTTATAATCTAAATTTTCTCATCATATAGAATTGACATGATCTTTTCAAAACGTTTAGTGATCAGTATTATTGGTCTTGCTGCTTTCCTGACAATAATACTCATCATCGCTTTGATTCCTATATATATGAAAAACAGTCGTAAAACTACAACAATTATTGAAGATACAACTCTGAAAAACACGATAACAACGATAAGTACAATTCTAGAAAGTGCTCCTCCTGAAGATTATGACGAAGAAGTGTCCAACGATATTGCAATGTTGATCGATACTACCTCACATTCAACTCAGACAATGACAACGACGAAAGTAAAACCAAACACCACAACGAGTCAGACAACATCAACAACAACAAGCACGACAACGAGCTATAAAACTAAAACTACTGCTTTAGACTTACCTTTGGAAGAAATAATAATAGAAGCTAGTCCAATAGTAAATCAGGAAACTGCAACTGATACTTCAGAAGCATCTTCGAAACAAACAACAATAGAACCTGACATAAATTTAGGCCTTGAAATATCAACAACCATAAATTTAGGTCAGGAAATAACAACAAGTAGAATCAGGACTTCGAGAACAAGAACAAACACAACCAGGACTTCGAGAACAACAGCAAACACAACCAGGACTCGAAGAACAACAACAACAACAAGCATCATAGCAGGCCAGGAAACTGCAACTGCTAATTCAGAAACATCTTCGAAGAAAAGAACTGCAGGTTGATTGACGAAGCCATGACAACAATCAGCATAAGTATGAATCAGAGAATAATAGTAACTAGCACAGCAGCAAATCAGGAAAGCGTAGTGATTGCTTCAAAAGTATTTTCAAAGGAGACAATGTTGATAAGTAGCATAACTGCAGGATTGAAAAATGCGACGAGTGCTTTAGAAATATTTTCAGTAAAAACCAGTGAGAGCATTTAGCAGAATGACATATCAGAGAACTGTAACTGCTACGTCGAAAATACCTCTAGAGGATTTAATAACAACAAGACAGACAACGATACCAGTAATTAATCGTTCAATAATTTCTAGTGCAGTCCACTTTTCTGTTACTGAATAATCATCAAACATAATTGAAAGAAGTACCATATTAAGGGCAATAAATTCATCAAGAAGTATGATCAATGATATCATATAGTTTAGAAAAAACCTTATTTTTCATTATTTACCTAAAATATCAAGTATCATAGCATTTTAATCAACTAAACCAATGATCACGAGCATCGATAAATCATAAAAGATCGATCGACTATTATTTAGAAGATTTCTTATATACATTTATACTAAACATTATATGACAAAGCAAGTAGATAATTGAGTTCTTCACTTTCGAATTCTATCATTTTTATGAAAATCCTATGACAATTTTTTATATGAAGGGAAAGTTAAATCATGTTGCTATAACATTATAAAATACACGTCCGTGCTACTTTTTTTTTGTTCAATAAACATTTTATTTTTTTAATTTTTAGACACAGTATAACGAACCAATATTATCAATAAATAATGAATAATTACTATTTCTACGTGAGCATCTATTCCACGATTAATCTTCTGTCATCAATAAAATTGATAAAGGACATATTAAATCAGTTTTTTTTTCATTAAATAATCCATTTTTATAAATTATTCATACTTATATGTATTCATAAATGTAATGGCTATATATTTCCTTTAATATTCTTATTGAGCAGATGTTGTCGCTAACTTGTTCATTACTCTTTCTCACATCGCAATTCCGGAAGAAGATATATACATGTTATATGACCTTTCTGTTAAAACATAAAGAAAAAAAATGGGAAAGAAACTTGAGCATCGATTTTTCCTTTTTTCTCATCGATATATATATATATATCCAAAATAATGACGGATGTCTAGAGTGAATGAACAATAGATTTTAGAGAAAAGAAAAAAAGAACGATAGTTAATCGATGGAAGCTTTTCAAACTAAAGCAATATGAGTAAGTACTGTTGATCTTTTTTTTACTAGAATCACAATGTTTGTATTTATACAAAGATTTAAATATATATATTCAATTGTTCAAAAAATAGACAGGAAACTGTACAAATTCTATATGAGTAGATGAACAGAATTTGTCACCAACCCCCAACTGTGCTATTAAGTACATGTATATAAAGAAAAGCCTTGATGCTTTTTGATTGATCGAGTTAGTTAATTGGACAAGCTAATGTAAACGTCTACTCGTTCATTTTAAAAAGGAAGAATCATATACACATACGCGAGGGGGTCAAACGGAAGAGAACGACTGCTCGTAAATTTCAAAGACAAACATAGAAGTTAGTTGTTCATTGGGAAATGAGTGAAAGGCATTTGTACAGATGTATAAAATGATGAATGCTCGTTATTTTAATGATTATAACCTTTTTTTTTTTCTTCTTTTTTTTCTCACTCGTCTCGTTGCCTTCGGATATAAACTGAACGACACAACAGTATTCATTTTCTAACCAAGATTGCGAATAGAATTGAATAGAATGAAGAAAAAAAAGGTATCCACTTGAGACTTTCACAATGGAGTCTATATCTGTACCTAGAAGCAGTAAGAGCTAATCAAGCAATGTTCCAAATATAATCCATTCTTGATCACATGCATGAATAACGAATTCCATATAAAATAATCCTCTGTCTATCGTCTGTGATTGCCTTGTTTCTATTAATTGCAAATAGTAACAAAGTCCCATAGTGAACAAAAGAAAACTTTTAATTGATAGTAGTAAGATATTCATATATATAGAGAAAGAAGGTCATGAGTTGATTGTTTTTCCTTGAATTGATATATGTATGACTGTCTTTGTCCTATATATTAGAATCTAATTGCATGCGACCATGTGCTTTTGTTCATAAAGTGTGTTATATATGTACTTGTTCATTCATTGTACATGTCTATTGACCATGCAAACTAGTTTTTTTTATATTTTTAATCAACCAATTGAGTATTGTCATTAGACTAGCACTCGTCTATAAACAACGGTGAGAACTATCACTTGAATTACCTACTTGAATAGTCTACATTTGTAGATAGATTTAATAATACTTGATATTTAGATAGTCTATATAGTAGAAGTAACAGCTGACGATGTTGAACTATTAATTCCACTCAATTCATTAGATTCATTGAACGATGTAATTTTTAAAGAGTTATTCGTGAAACTATAATGTGAGAGTCATCTGCCTTTAAGATTGTCTAATGATAGAAAATTCATCTTTCATTTGCATTAGTTTGTATTCAGGTGCAATGAACATCTGTGTGAATCTTTAGAAGAAGAAGAAGAAGAAGAAGAGAAAAAATGACGAGAGAATACGTTATTACATCACTGTATATGTCTTCTTATCACTCATAGTTCACAATTGAATGTGACACAAACTAAGTATAATTTGCTTTTAATATCTTAAATAGAAATAAGAAACTCTTCATAAATGAAATAGCATTCTTTTTCTTCTACTTCTTCTTTGTATTAGGACCTAACTGATTCCGCCTTCTTTACTCATTGACAAAATTCAATTTAGTTTGTTAAACACATGCATGTGCTGGTTATCATGGGAAAGCTACGAGCTGCTGTTCTTTACTAATAAAAGGTTATTCTCATAGTCATTATTAGTGCTTCTTGTTCTACATGTTCATATGCCACAAGTCATTCTCTTCCGGTTTAGTTCTGATCGTAGCTGTTATTATCCTCCCACTGTGCTTCTTAGTCGTCGTTTGAATGATGATTATCGACGACTAATTGTATATAGATGTGAGCGTAGAGAAAGAGAGAAGGAGAGAAGGAGAGGGAGAGGGAGAGGGAGAGAAAGAAAGAAAAGACCAAAGAGAATGAATAGAAATAAGCACAACCACTGTGCCTGTTCATCAACTAATACGATCACAGCTATCACCAACCGTGTCAGATATTGTTCGCACGTAGAGTAAAGATTTTTTTTTATATGTCTTCATAGTTGTAGTCATCTTTGTGTTCATCTAATTATAAAGTTGAGCATATCATATGAACAAGATATCATATCATGAAAAGTTTGTGTATCGATTTTGAAATATAGGTTACGTCTCATTAACTAAACATGATAATACGTTTGTCTCTTCATTACTTGTCACTTTCTTTTTGTTTTGTCTTTAAATTCATCAATATAATAGTATGTTCAAATTCAGCTATCATGATTTCTTCACTCCCTCTTTTTTTCTTCTTTTTATGTAAATATTTTTTATTAAATCTATATAAATAATACGGTTATTTTTGAAATCAATGTGATTTTTTGCTTGACAATCGTTCGACCATTAATAACAATAGTATTAGTTCAATCGTAAAAACATATTGACTATGAATATTTTTTCCAATAGCACTTATTATTATTGCTCCGCTTGATAAATGCATACTCGCGTACATAGATTTTGTCGTTTTGTCTTTTTTTCATATTTTCTGATTAAAAAAAAACCGAGAACGTTGTTTTATTACTAAAGATTGAATAGTAATTCCTCCGATCTGGTCTGTATAGAGAGAGAGAGAGAAAAATCATGTATATAAACCCTACAGCAATTGAATACATATGTGTTGAACAGTCATGTTGAGTTATCATATTAAGATATTATGCAAGTACATAACATTTGCGCTAGTATTGATGACTAAATAGGAAATATTCTTTGAATTAATCATTCTATTGTTTTTACATTCAGCTTATTCTTCTACTTCACATATTATCCTTGTCATATGTAAATGATAGTAACGAACTAAAATATAAATTATCATTAATGTTAATCTATATTTAACAAACGACTGATTATATTACTATCTTTTCTAGATATGTCAATCATTATGAAAATATTCGTATGTATTATTATACTATTTATTCAAACAATTTCTTCTCTTGAATTAAGTAAATCTTGAAATTAATTATAGTATAATTTAGTTATTATATATATCTATATATTTTATTTCATAGAAAAATTATCAACATGTCAAACAGCATTAGGAATGCAATCGGGTTCTATTCCAGATTCAGCTATATCAGTATCGAGTAGTTATGATTTAAATACTGTTGGACCAAAAGCTAGTCGGTAAGTTATTTAAATATATATTTTATTTAAGAATAATTTAGTTTCTTGAATTTTGTATAGAGCACGAACTGAACAATATGGTGGTGCCTGGTGTCCATTAAATCAAATAACATCTATGCCAACAGAATGGTTAGAAGTTAAATTTGAAAACTTAACTTATTTAACACAAGTTGAAACACAAGGACGCTTTGATAATGGACAAGGAAGAGAATATGCAGATAATTATATATTAATGTATACACGATCAAATAGTATAAAGAATGATCAAACATTATGGATTGAATATAAACCAAAAAATCAACAGAATAATGCAACATGGATACAAGCTAATCAAAATACTTATATAGGAGAAATTCGTCAATTAGGTAAATGATACACAAATGTATATCTACTAGGATTATTTATAAAAATATTAAAAATAAATAATCAAACATAAGTGAAATATAATAATATGTATACAGTAAAATCTTACTATAGTGAATATCCTTCTGACTTTTCAAAAGTGTCCACTATGGGGAGTAGGATAAATAGCAGGAATTTTCGAATATGTTTATCATATGATTAGAAGAAAACCCTTGCTTTTCGGCTACCTTTCAGTACAGGATGCTGTCTAAGGCCAGGTTTAGAAGCTTGGCCAGGTACAGAGTTCTTCACACTCGATTTCTTAAGCCGGTCATTTCGTGACAAATAGCCATTAGTGACTTGTATAGGGTTATGTGCGATATCCACTATAGTAGGTTTTAATGTAGATCAATTGTTGACAAACGATTTACTTATTTTATCATTTTGGAATCATTGATCGACTAAATAGTTGATATTTAAAGTAGTTTCAGTATCTCAACTTCTAACTTCAATAGTAGAAATTTTTTATATCCATATAAAGATCTTAATAAATATATTTTATCATTTAGATCCACCTATTGTTGCTAAACGACTTCGTTTTTATCCTGTTAGTAAACAACTTCGTACTATTTGTATGCGTGTTGAAGTGTAAGTTTATTCATTATGAGTTCTTTTTTTTTGCAATTCAATGAGTGATTTTGATTTCTATTCTAGTTATGGTTGTTTATTTTCTGATGGTATTGTATCTTATTCAATGCCACAAGGACGTACTGATATAAATTCATTTGGTGATGATACATATGATGGAAAATATCTTCCTTCTAAGAATATGTTAATCAATGGTTTAGGACAATTATCTGATGGTATTACAGGTTCAGAAGAAATCTCAATTATTGATGGTCGTCAACCATGGATTGGTTGGTCAAATGAAACAAGTACATATATAAGAATAAAATTTCAATTTGATACCATACGTCAAATAAATCGTGTTAAAATACATACAAATAATTTATTTTCAAAAGAAATTCTTATATTTAAAACTGCAATTATATCATTTTCAAATGATAATGATGAAAAAAATTATTCAAATAAAATTATTTATCAACATAATCGTGATGATATATTTGAAATAGCACGTCCTGTATTAATTGAATTAAATAATCATATAGGAAAATTTGTACGTTTAGATTTATATTTTGATTCAAAATGGTTATTAGTTAGTGAAATAACATTTGATTCACAAATATATAATCCAAAGAATGAAATTAAAGAAAAAACTCTTAGAAAATCTTTAACCGTTGAAAATGATCTATATAAATATAATCGAAAATTATATCAAACAACAATATCAATGAATTTACAAACAAAAATTCCATCGATTATAACAATTGAATTATCTTTAGCATTTCTTATTGGTGCATTAATAGCTATTGGAATATTATTAATTGTTTCACTGATATGGATTATTCGTCGAAAGAAAAAATTACAATTTCAAAAGTAAATATTATCTAAAAAGATTTTTTCATAGATTTTTTAATTCAAATTTTTAGATTAACTGAAAAACCAGGTAGTAATTCATCATGTTATACATATCCAACATTACCTATACGTGAATTTTATGATTTAAATGCACCTATTACAAATACAATTGATGAACGTGAATATGCAGCATCCGATATAAATTTCTATTCAACATTTTCACCTCCAAATAATTTATATAGTCCTCGTTTAATACGACCATCAATTATAAATTCAAATGCATATCCAACAATAAAACCAATTTCATATTGTTGTATACAAGAACAACAATATACAACATTATGCCAACAATCATCGATATTATTATCGTTAACACAAGATATTTTACCTATTGAAGGACTTTGTGGAAATAGTTTAATGATTAAAATGAATGTAATTGAAGAAAATCAACAAATATCAATAAATGAAATCAATGATGATCAATTAATTTTTATTAAAAAAATTGGTAATGGGCTATTTGGAAGTATTCATTTAGCTGAAATACATGGAATTTATTTAAATAATAAAATCGAAAAACAACATGTTATTGTTAAAACATTAAATGATAATGTGGGCGATGATAAAAAGTAAGAGAGAACATGTTTAAATACTATCTTTTGGCAATAGGCAGACTTCAATGAGATATCTGAAAAGGATTCATACCTTTGTTTCGAAATTATTTGCAACAAGTAAAATTCGGATGTAATTTCTTCAACCTCAGACTTAGAACCCATTCATGTATTTACTAGGGATTCCGCCGGACCCACGCCAATAGGAAGGTCTCATACTGAGCTGACACTTTCGTTTTGAGATCATTAAGTTTAAATTATTTTGTTATAATATTTTTAGAACATTATTTTGGAAAGAAATTGAATTACTTTCAACATTACATAATTCCAATATATGTTCTCTATTGGGTACTTCAAGTTCACAACGAACAGTAGCTATATTTGAATATTATTCACTTGATTTATATCAATATCTTCGTCAACAAATTATACCATTAGATAACTGTTCAGCATCAAGTTTTTTACTTTCATTAGCATGTCAAATAGCATCGGCAATGAAATATTTATCATCATTTCAAATAATTCATCGAGATTTAGCTGCAAGAAATTGTTTAATTTCATCAATTAATCATCAATTACGTTTAACTGATATTGCAATGGCTAAATCAGAATATTCAAATGATTATGCACGTATTGGACATTTACAATCACGTATTGCTATACGATGGGCGGCATTAGAATCTTTACTTCTTAATCAATTTTCTCTTAAATCAGATGTTTGGTCATTTGGTGTAACACTTTATGAATTATTTACATACGCAAGACAACGTCCTTATCATACATTAACAAATGAACAACTTATACAACAATTTGCTGCTCTTTCTCAACCACAATTATTATCAACATCGTTAGTAACAAAAGATCTCTGTTTACCACAACCAGAATTATGTTCAAAAGAAATCTATGATATGATGTGTGAATGTTGGCAACAAGATGCTCAACGTCGACCATCATTTGCTGATATACATACATTTTTACTTGGTAGAGCATCTGGTTCAACATTATTAATATCACCAGGATTATAGATATTAGACTTGTTTTATGCGAATAAACAAAAACATTAGTATTCTTGACATATGTATAATATACAGAGATTGTGACTATATTATTATTTTTTTTTATTTTTCATTCTTTATTATTAGTATATTATTTCAATCTAATTTCGCATTGAAACCTATATAAATATATTTATGTATATAGATTATAACGATGATTATGGAATTAATAAAAATTTTGACAATATTTTGAATATCTCTTCAAATAAATATATATGTAAAGTAAAAAAAAAGAAAATGTTACATGAGCAGGAGCGCAACGCCTCCCTCCTTTTTGCTTACCAAATTAAAAAAGGCCTTTCATAGGGTCATTCATCCATTGAATTGCCATGAACGATCGTGATACATTTCCCCTGCTGTGGAAATTTGGGTTTAGAGTAGTTACACTCTTCCCTACTTTTAAAATTCGTTCATAAAACATCCCTGTTATTATAATTTATCTACATAATGACCTCCTTGTGCCCGATGAGGTAGTTTCATTAAAGCTATACAGAATCTAACTCACAAATTTCGAATACAACTCAGTAACTATCAATGAGTTTTCTCGTTTCTCTATCAATGAATCAACATTGAGTGACATCTACAGATAACAGAATCATAATACTGTTTTTTTCCTTCCTCATCTACGCAGAAAGAAAGAAAGAAGAAGAAAAAAAAGTCAACAATAAATATTGACGAATAAATAATATTGTAGTAGCACGGACGGTAACAGATGTTCATTAATCTTTAATAAACTACGAAATAAAATAATGAATATGTCTATTTTAATTTGATTACAAATGGGTAATCATCATTCAGTTAAACGTGAATGTTTACATGAAGCAATTCGACGAAAAGATGTTAAAAAAATTAAACAAATTATATATAACAGTGATATAGATTTTATAAAAAATGATTTTAAATCACTTGAACTTGCAACATTATATAATCTTACTGAAGTTGTTGAACTTCTTCTAAGTCGTGGTTGTGTACCAAGAGATAAACGAACAGCACGAGCATTTGATCTTGGTAATAAATTATCAATAAAAAAAAATATATATCTTATAATTTCATTTCATTTTTGTTTTAGCTGTTTGGAAATGTCATAAAGATATTGCAACAATGTTTTTAAAAGCTGGTATTGAATATAAAGGAAGAAATCAATTTAATGAAACTATATTATTTGTTTCGGCTTGTGGAAATAATTCTACATTAACTGAAATTCTTATTGAAGGTGGCTGTGATTTAAATGAATGTACACGTAGTTGGACAGCTTTACATGTTGCTGCGGCAAGAAATCATGATGAAGTTTTACGTGTACTTGTTAAACATGGGTGTGATTTAAATATACGTGATCGCGATGGTAAAAAAAATATTTTCAAACAAAACAAAAATTCTAATTCATATTTTTCTTATCTAGGTTTCAATGCTTTGATGTTAGCAATTTTAAATGAGAACTTAAAAAATATAAAACTTCTTGTTCGATGTGGTTGTTCAATTAATATTGAAGAACTTTATTCTACACCATGTCTTGCCAAACAATTAGCTAAATATCCTGAAATTGAACGTATACTTTGGAATGAACGTACACGTGCTAAAAATTTAAAAGAATTATGTCGTCTTCGAATACGTTCAAGTTTAGGACAACGTTTATGGAAGAAAACATCAATATTACCTTTACCAACACGATTAAAAGATTATGTTGCATTAAAAGAATTATTTCCGACATATGATGAACAACAACAACAAATGACATTAACCCGATTCGCACGTACGAATATTCAAGCAATTCAATCATAAAATAGTCGTTGTTTTTTTTTTACATTTAAAAAACAGTTTTTTGGACTAGTCATGTTTTATGTTGTATATTTAGATCTTTTTGAATATTTTCAGCTTTTATTCATATAGAAAGATCTGGTTTTTTTTCTTCAATATAAATATTTCCAGATATCATATATATTACGTAGTATGAATTTCATTTTGAAATATCCCGTAAAAGAAAACGGGATTTTACATCTTTATCAATAAGACTTTCTCCATTGGTGAAGTTTTTGTAGCCCAAAAAATAAGGAGTATATATTCAACTCGTTCAAAAGTCTTTATTCATAATATTTTATAGGATGAACTTCTACTTTTACCGATCTCATTGAACTATTATTTTAGATTTGACGATGTCGTTTTCATCATCGTCTCGTCGTTCGTCTGCCTCGACAGCTAATCCTAAAGCATCAAAACCAGCTACAAATCCTATACAGGTTATTTCTTCGGATTTGAGTTTATCCTTATTTTTATTATTCAGAATCTTCAAGTAGAAAATGAATCTCTTCGTCAAGAAATCAGTACACTACAACAAATTCTTGCAACACCTCTCGATGAAAATCATCGTTATACACATTTTCGTTATCAAATTTATTCATTAGAAAAACAAATTGCTCTACTTACACGTTTACTTGACGCTAAAAGAGAAGCAGTAGCAACATGTGAAACAATTCTTTTAGAACTTAATCCATTTTTACAGTAAGAAAAAAAGAATTCATTTTTTGATAAAATATTTTTGTTCTTTTTCCATAGAAATCTTAAAGATAAAATTCATCGTAAAGAAAATATCGATGAATCACTTATACAAACATGGATCGATCGAATTGAAAGTAATCGAAAAAAATCATTTAAATCTATGCAGGTAAAATTTGAAATTTCTATTTAATCAATTATATATATATTTTTTTAATAAGGATCATGCAAGTCTATCAGATAATGATACACTCTATGCACCTAATAGTACAAAATTTATGAATCAACAACCAGTTCATCTTTTAGATATATGTTCAGGAAAAATTGAACACCTTAATTTAAAAAATATTGTAAGCAAATCTATGAAGTTTTTATGATGATAATTTTATTTTTTATTAGGCTAATTTAGAAAGTTCATTATATAATCTTCATTCTGAACTTCGTTCATTTCAAAATGAATTACTTGATCAAACAAATCATTGTATTTTTCCTAATCTTAATAAAAATTTACTTGAACATTCAAAAGAATTATCGAATAAAATAAATCTTACAACAAATGAACTTTTTTATTTATCAATTCTTATTCCCACTAGAGTAAATAATTTTAATTTAATGTAATTCTTCGCATTTTAAAAATTATTTTCGTTTTCTTCTTAGCATCAAAAATGTTCATTTGCTCCTGAACAAATAACATCCGATTTAATATGTCAACGAATTAATTCACAATTTCGTTTATCACCAAATATAAAACTTTATTTACAATCAATATTTGATGCACTTATACATTCATTTAATCATGAAATTAATTTATTAAAATTAGAATTAAATATAAAAACAAAACAATTATCATTCTATCGTCATTCATTAACAACTATTCATTGTCAATATATACAAAATTTCATTCAAATATTATCAACTGGACAACAATCATTTAATAAACAATTACAAATACAATTGTATGAACCATTAGTAAATATAATGAAAGAATTTAATCGAATGAATAATGAAAAAACTGATGAATCATTAAAATCATTTTTATTTACTTTTAAAATTCATGTTGATCGATTTAATGAAATTATTCATGATCTTTATCAACAAATTACAGATGGTTCAAAAACTATTGATCAATTATTTATTCAAACAAATGAACAAATGTGGAAAGATATTGAAAAACAACAAAAACAATTACTCAATGAAATATCTTTAATTAAACAAGAAAATATTTCTATTGATAAAAAATCATTTGATGATATTTTTCATTTATTACAAATTTCTGA
>CAJNOI010000071.1:383800-397058 GCA_905250115.1 Adineta steineri | reverse complement strand
GAACTTCGACCTGTTATACAAACATATGAACATATTTTTGATTTAAAACAAAAAAAAACACGTAAAATTACTGTCAGCTGGAATCGTTGTTATTATAGTCAAAAACATGAGTATGCATATGATATTATAGGAATTATATTATCATGTTTTTTACATATATTACCATTGACATTCGTTGCTGCAATGAATATAATGATAATAGTACGATTAAGAAAACGTCAACGTCTAATGACAGTATCAGCAAGTTTAATACAATCACAAAAATCGATTAATAAAAGAAAGAAATCATTTAATGATTCCTGTAAACGAAGTTCATTTACATGTAATAATGTATCAGATTATCTAGATAATAAATATCAGAAAAAGAATCGATTTAGTTCACAATCAACTATAATTACAAATCGTAAAGATCAAGCAACATCAACTGATTTATCAATGGAAACACCACGTCCATCGAGTTATCAATTAACTATACCAGTTAATAATATGACATCAAAAAGACATCATTCAAGAGATCGTACAATAACAATAATGCTTGTAAGTGTAGCATTATCTTATTTAATATTAACATTACCATATCGATTATTTTGGTCATATAATGTTTATATTAAACGTGTGAATCCCGATAAATTAAAATCATCATTATATTTATTAAAAATGCATTATATTGATCATATACTTCGTACAATACGTAATGTACATTATGGAACAAATTTTGTTTTTTTTATTTTTCTTTCGAAAACATTTCGTCGAAAATTTCGACAGTTATTTATTGAAAAAATTCTTCAAACAACAACTCGTTTATTTGGTACTCAAAATTCACCAACAACAAATACAGATCATGTAATGAATTCTAAAATGAATCGTTCAAGACATTCAAGTTCAAGATTAGATAAAAAACAATCAGTAAGAGGACCAAATGGTACTCCTGCTCTAGTAACTGAATTTGGATCAAGAAGTTTTGTTGAAGAAATACCTAGTTTTGTTGCTGAAACTCCTCTTCAACAAGATGAAGTAGCACCCATAATAGAACTTGAACACAATACTTTGTCACGCTATGACGGTAAATAATGACAAACTCTACAAAACATCCAGATTTTATTTTTTCGATTCTGTTGATGTTTCAAAACAAATTTTGTTATTCTTTTTTTCTTGTTTTTGTGTGGTTCTTCGATGTACAATTTCATGTCACATAACTAAACTACATTTTTTTTATATGCGAAATAAAAAGTTGTACGATACTTGATATGACAGATCTTATTTCATAAGATAATATGCACTTAGAAGAAAATAGAAATAGAAGAATTGAATAAAATTATGTAAATGAGACAAGTTTATTTATAACTGAGAATAATATAATAAATTCTATAGTAATACAAAATTACATGTAGTATAGAAAGTTATTTTAGTCATAATTATTTCATGATAAACAAATACATTGGGTAAACTGAATTTCATTTGTTGATGTATATATATAGAGAACATATTATTATCATGTGAGCTCTTCCTCTGTCATAATTTGTATTATATAATTAAGAAATTTGTCTTCTATTTCTGAGCATGACATGCTTTGCTTGTAGACATGTAGATTCTATGAGGTTATCATAGCATAAAGCAGTGGGCGTAACAGATAGAAAATGTGACATATTCTACATCAATATTTTCCCATAGGTTAGATATGATATTCGGAAAGAAGCAAGCTCGATTAATTAGTATACTGGTAGACACTGTGTTCTTTTAACTTGAATAATTATGATAACATTTCAATAATTGTATACTTCATAGTTCAAAAAAGAATCTATATATATCCTTTGAATATAACAAAGACTATAGCTATAAGAAAATATGATTTGACATTTAAAATGAGTACTTAACGTAAATCTATCATATTCTATTATTACATACAGTTCTCATATTTGATAAATATACGTCATAAACTATTCAAAACTGAATGTTAAAAGCACATGATTAGTAATTATCTTGACATATATCTGTCAAAGAGAGCGTATACGTCGGAAACAGTTTCTATTAACAGTTGTCAACCGGTATAGTAATATATACTGGAAACTAGCTAAATTAGCTGCTAAATTTAGATAATATATCTATATATTTATATTTGTATATATAAAGTACAAAAGGAAAAAAATTTCTTTCTATAAGACAATACAAGTAAATTATAGATGTAAAGTATAAATAGAAAAAGAATAGCAGAATAAAATTTTTCACTGAAAGATAATCATCTGAGTCCTTTCAAATGATATTATATGAATTAATTCAAAATAATTTAACAGTTAATTAAGATGTATTAATGCATGAATATAAAGCTCTCGTGATATTATTAGACGTCCTTAATAATGTATCATTAGTATGATAAATGCACGCGAAATACATTCTATAACTTCGAGGCTCATGCTAAGTGTGATGTGTTAAAGAAAAATGCCATAGACACGGATTTATACTTGAAAGGAATAATTATAAAATTAACTTTGCATAGATCTACAAGTGAAATTTAAACTTTGAATCTTCTATGAATTGACTAGTTTACTCTATAGAACAGATTATTGTTTGATAAAAACATGAATTCAATGTCAAGTTATTATACAATTATATATACTCAAATAATATGTCAATAGTAAATGATAAATAATCAAATCCCTTCCTTTTTTTTCTCCTTAATCAAATTCAGAAATATATTTATGAATAATTACATTATTGATGTTCGGAGAAAACAAAATCTTTCGAATATAAATATATGTACTTCCGTTGAATTAATCATTTTCTTAGACAAGAATATCAGTTTTCTATTTTCATAGAAGAAATTGGAGAATAGGACATACTCAGACAACAACATCACTCATGATTCTATCTATTTATTGACATGTTTTGTTCAACAAGATCATGTTAATCTAAATTTTGTTTTCTCACGTTTGATATTTTAATTAATATCAATTTCGAGATTGTATAACATATCTGTTCTTTTTATTATCACGAATGAGGAAAAACAAATATACAAAATTTTTTTAACTCTTGTTGTGTTCTTCGATAGTTTCTGATTTCGTACATTGTCGCTTAACTGAATCTAAATAAAAATCGAATATAGAATTCTTTTAAATAATAAATTTTGTTTCTTCTTACTACTTTCATTGTCATCATCAGAATATGAACGTTTTTGAAATGATAACATCATTTGTGGTATATCACATTGTTCAAACCATTTATTTAAATGACCAAATGCCATAAAACGTAAACCAATCTAAATATAAATTGACTTTGAATTATTTTCTTAGATTTTCATTTTTCTTACTTGAGCTTCATGAGTTATATCATTTCGTTGTTGATTATTTAAACTATCAAAAGCATCTTTTATTGAATCAGTTTGCCATGGTATACGTAAACTTGGATTATCTATAAAAATTCAATGATTAATTAAATAAGTACTTATTTAATGAATAGAACGATTTCATTACAGAGATGAAGCATGATCTATTATATAAAACTAATTTAACATGTTAAGATCTAAATAATTAGTGTCTAATACTAGTTTTACGTATTTTAAATTTTATTTATAGACTATGTGTAAGAAAATCTATCGCTATTATTTTAAATTCTGATAATATTCATAAAATAAAACTAAACAAACTTGGTAAAATTAAACCACCGGCAAGATATTCTAAAACATGTCGAAATGCAATAACAGGTGATATCGATTTTGTTAAAGTATGTTCAATAAGAATTTCAATTGCCTAATAAAAATATATGATACATACATACAAATAAAAAGAAAATAGATTATACTTCAGATGATAATGATTGCCAATTACGTGCTATTTTTGTTTTATAACGTAAACAACGAATCAATGCGGATGCATGTTGACGTGTAGTGACATGTTGCTAATTATTTAAAAGAAGAAAAACAATAAAAAATATTATATATTTTCGTTTTTTACTTGAAACCATCGAACTGAATGCATAGCATTGAGAGCATTTAAACAAGATGTTTTGGATAAATATTGTTCTATGTTTACATCATTATTTGATTGAATAGATAATGATGTTAATGAAATTGAAATACACATTTGATCTTCATTAATATTTGTATATACTTGAATAGTATCCTCATGTTTATAACATTGAATATTAGTTTGATTTTTCCATATATCCTAATAAATTTATTAGATAAATTTTTTTTTGGGTTTATTTTTTTAATGTATATTTTAAAATAAAATTTATTTACACATAATAAAGAAAAAAGATTTTGAAAAAGATTTTTTGTTGGCCATTCTTTACAAATAACAACGAGATGAAATAAACGATCACTTTTTATCAGGAGATTCTTTACAAGTAAACCAATACGTGATATACCCATTAATGATGTTTTATTACTAAAATTAAATTAAAATATATATAGATTTATAAAAATTTCAAATTTTATATTGACGTACGTATCTAATTCCGTGTTTTCAGCAGTTGTCAACGAACAAAGTTGTTCAGAACAAGATTTAAGAGCTGATTCAACAGTTTTAACAAATTGTTCAATTGCATCAAGCTAAACAGAGATTTGAATTCTAATATTGTTATATATATGAGTATGCGTTGCTTTGTAGAACTTTTCTTAGCTGAATATTGTTACCTGCGGCACCTTTATTCATTTCAACTTTGGGTTTTATTGCTATCGAGATACATATTGTCATAGAATGATAGATTAATGAAATAAAATTGTTCTTAAAGATAAATATCGGTGTCTAACAGCTCTTCTCATGTTTAGTTTTCCTAACCCTTTTACTGGCGGTGGTACATAGATGGACCACTTTTTTGTGGTGAGGCACATAACTATAATAAATTAGCAACAGTGACTCCGATAGAAATTGATCTGTCAAAATTCGTCTGCGGAAGGGTTAAGTCTGATGTACAGAAGTGTGTGATTGAGTTAATCTATCGCTATGTGATTATTTACACTATTTCAATCATGGAATTTTATTTAATCATTCAGAAATAATCTCATTTTCCATAATGGTTCATTAATTATATGAACAGTCCGTTCTTTCCTTAAATTATACGTCTAACAACTAGAAAACATGTCCTATATCATGATTACTATTCAACTGGAAAGGTAAAGATTAACGCGAACTTACTAACCTAACTTTCTAAAAAAAATTAGAATAAATAGGACAAAACAACAACGATCTATTCATAGATATAGTGGAAATATTTTTAAACACTAGTGTTATTTAAAGAATGTTAAATATAGTATACTATTTGATTATCTTTACTACTTAGTAACTTCTCCGTATATGTTAATTCTATTTTAGGAACAAATTTTCGTTTATCGTGACCTCGACGATGATTTATGCAAAATGAATCTCGTATTCTTTTAAAAATCTAATCGCGATAATTCTTACTAAATTCTGTGTTGGTATAATTTGTTCATGTAACATCATTAAATATTTTGTATCTTCATTAGTTTCTGTTTGATTATAATTATGATTTATTTGTTGATCATAAACATGTTTCACTGTTTCATTTGAACTTGATGCTTTATTTTTATTACTATTATTATTGTTACTAGTATTAACTTCAAAATTTGGATTCACTTTTTTCTATGAATAGAAAAAAAAATCAAAATTTATTAAATTCATTGTTATTTTCTCTTCTTACTTTATAAGACAATTGATGACGTTTGCCCTTCAAATGTGTATCTTTCGCATTTGCATCATTAAATTTACAATCACATAATTTACAATAATATGATTTTATTGTATTTGTATTATCATATAATGTTTCAATATATTCCATACCTATTGATTTTATATTATTGTTTAATGTTTGTTTTTCTTCTTTAATTTCTACAGTTTGAGATTCATTGATAGGCAATGATGGTTGTTGAATAGATTCAGGAATTTTTTTACCTAGTTTTTGATGTAATTTAACAGTCTAAAAATGTAGATTATGTTTATAAATAGAAGAAATATAAATAGACGAAAATTACTTTATCATGTTTACTACCATCTAAATGTGATTTATAAGCATCAGAACTTGTACAAATAATATCACATAATTCACAACGAAATGTATTCGAATTTGTTGGTTGATTTTGAGAATTTGTTTCTTTTTTTAAATGTTTTGAACCTTTTATATGTGCTTGATATGAAGAAAGACCACCACATGCTATACGACATGTTTCACAATAATAAATACGTGTTGAATTTTTAGCATCAGAAGACGAATTATTTACGGAACGACGATGAAAATTCTTTTGAGGTATATGTGCTTGATGTTTATTTAATATTGTTTGTTCAGATGGACTAGTAAAGGCAGCAAGTGTTTCAGCAGCTGATTGAATAAGATGATCATAACCTGAAGAGAAATGTTATACATATAAGACTCGAACAATCATTTTATTGAAATCAATCGGATCTATGTCTTATCATCAATACTCATTTTCGCTAATTGGCGATAAGATTTAACCCTAAATCAATCGTAGATTCTATTGCTTAGTTGGTCTAGACTTTTGCTATTTTCTCATGTATTTTTAACCGATTTGATTATCATTACTCATACTCTTGTATTGCGTGGGATAGCATAAGAGTCTTTTAAATAAACTACTTAATATAATGACGAGAGGGAGGATTTTTTGGAATACTTCAGCACGTACGATGATGTAAATTAAAAAACTAACTATTATAAGAGAATGTCTTGTGTAATAACTGTATTAATATAGGTTAATAATATTTGTCATAAGTCTTAACAAAATTATCGAAAATGAATAGATCTATTAGCTTATTAATTACATAGACCCTCGCTACTCTTAACATGAATAACTCTACCATAACTTGCAGTAACTAATGTTAATGAATTAAAAGTTCTTGTCTATAATCTAAATTATTCTTTTACCATTGATATAGTTTAGTGAAATTTGTTTAATTATACTAACTTACTATTATTATATTGTGGTTGATTTTGCATAGAAGGATACATTTGATAACCTGCATTATATGATATTGGTGGCTAAAATATAATAAAATTCACTCTTTCCATATTTTGAAATCAATGGTTTTTACTTGTAGATGACGATTAGAAAATCGTTGTCCATATAAAGGTTGCTGTTGAACGATTTGAGTATATGGATAAGTACTAAATAATTACAAGGTAAATTTACATATCAAATGAGAAAATCTCTGACATACTTATACATAGAATAGTTTATTCCATTATTTGACATTTTGGTTTTAAACAAACGAAAACAAATAGATAAACTTAAATATCAAAAAAACCGATTTTTCTACTTATTCACGTATATACCAAAATTTAATCCGAATTATTTTACCCAATCATTTATATGTTGACATCGAGCACCCTCTTTTGATAAACATATGTGAATGGAAGACTATATTGACGATTCCTCTTACCTTGATCATATGTCTTTACCACGTATAAAATTAACTATAGTATTTACTCATAAAAAGAACCTTATTTTTAATCGTTAGATCTAAATCAATCCATGTATGCTCGAAGACTTCTATTAAAAAAATTTCTTCGTCATGATTTCGGTATAGATATCTTATAATTTATTTTATTTAATATACATTTTCATATAATAGACTTGTTTATAAAACCTTGTACACAACATTCAAATTGTTTATTTGTACCTAAATATGAACAATTACGTACATATTCATTATCAAGTACTGTATCAACAAGGTCAAACAATAGTTCATATATCCCACGTGATATAGGACAAAGTTCAAAAAGTAATTTGATATTTTTTCAAATAAATTTAATGTAAAGAACAGGATTGATTTGATTCTGTAGGGAAAAAACCCAAAGAATATCCGAAGGGGTTAAACAAGTACATAAATACATTCAGCGATATGATTATATAAGAGTTTTCGATGTTTCTTTGAAGAGTTACAACAAATTAAATGTTATACGAAACATTTGTTGACACAATCAACATTAAGGAGAATTTCCCTTACTGTTTTGTGTTTATATTTGATGTGTAGTAATAAGTTTTCTATCAATGTTATCTCGATCATATACAGACCTTTAAGCTTCCCACGATTCTATTCGAGATTTATTTTTCTATACGAAAAAAAAAGAATGTGCTGACATTTACAAATCGATATTAAACTGATAAAAATGATTCATCGAATTTAATTTTAGGTGGTGGTAGCGGTAGCGGTAGTGGTAGTAATAATGATGATGGTGGTTCAGGTAAAATACCATTTCTCTGTCCGAAATGTGGTGATATTTGTACACATATTCAAAGTCTTGTTTGTAAGTTATCCTTTGATAGAATCTAAATCAAATCTATATTATTCCTATATAGCTTCAACACGATTTGTTAAATGTGAAAAATGTAGTCATTTTTTTGTTGTTGTTTCGGAAAATGAAGGAACAAAAAAAACTAAAGAAGATAAAACAAAAAAACGGCAACCACCACCAATACCAAAAAAGGTTTCTTGTTTTTCTTTTCTTACAATTGATCTTAATCATAACAAAATATTCTCTATTAAGATATATGAATTTTTAAATAAATATATTATTGGTCAAGATCATGCAAAAAAAGTCATGGCAGTTGCTGTTTATAATCATTATAAACGTTTATATAATAATCTTCCAACAACAACAACAACAACTACAGCTAAACCTCAACAAAATTTATCAGATTCATTGAATGGTCTTATGTCAAATTCTCCAAATCAACAACAACAACAACGTAAAATTAAATACTTTATCTTATTTGTTATATTTATTTTATTCTAGGTTTAATGCTTAATGTTGGAATTCCATTTTATACAGTACCATTAGATGGTTCAAATCCTAATTCATCATTTAATTCCAGTAGTAATAATAATAATAATAGTGAAGAATTAAAACATGGAAGTTCCGTTATGAATAATGATAAATATGATCTTAAACTTGAAAAAAGTAATATTCTTATGCTTGGTCCAACTGGTTCTGGTAAATATGATTTTCAGACATAATGACTTATATTTATTATACTACTGATTTATGTTTTTTTAGGTAAAACTCTTCTGGCACAAACAATTGCAAAATGCCTTGATGTACCATTTGCTATTTGTGATTGTACAACACTTACCCAAGCGGGTATATAGAAGAAGAAGAAATAAGATCAATAAATTATTTATTCTTTTTGTAATTAGGTTATGTGGGTGAAGATGTCGAATCTGTTATTGCTAAATTACTTCAAGATGCAAATTATAATGTTGAACGTTGTCAACAAGGTTTGATTTAATTTCTTTTTTTTTAATTTTTAAAAGCAATTCTCTGTCTTAGGTATTGTATTTTTGGATGAAGTCGATAAAATTGGTAGTGTACCAGGTATACATCAACTGCGTGATGTTGGTGGTGAAGGTGTACAACAAGTATTTCATTCATCTTTTCCTTTCTTTTTTTTGGATTAATTTATTTTTATTTTAAAGGCTTTATTAAAAATGCTTGAAGGTACAATAGTAAATGTTCCGGAAAAGAATTCCAAAAAAATGCGTAGTGAAACGATACAAGTTGATACAACGAATATATTATTTGTTGCATCTGGTGCATATACAGGTTTAGATAAAATTATTAGCCGACGTAAGAAAGAAAAATATATCGGTTTTGGTACAACATCAAATGAAGCACCATCACGTCGTCGTGCTTCTCAATTAGATTTACATGATCACCATGATGATAATAATAATTCTAGAATTGAAGAAGAAAATTTAGAACGTGATAAATATTTACAAGAATGTGAAGCTCGTGATTTAATTGAATTCGGAATGATTCCAGAATTTATTGGAAGGTAATTAAAAGAAGAAGAAAAAAAACACATAATTTTGTATAATTTTTTTCTATAGAATACCGGTGATTGTTGCATTTCATAGTTTAAATGAAGATATGCTTGTAAAAATTTTAACTGAACCTAGAAATGCTTATATACCACAATATCAAACTCTATTTCAAATGGATAAGGTAAAGTCAAATTTTAGATTATTTAAAACTATTATCGATAGTAATTGTATACAGATTTATCTCAGAACTAATAAGCACAGATGCGCTTAAAGTTCAGTATATCAATCGTTGTAATACTGATACTAATAATGATTTAAATAGACAAGTCAAATTACAGATTTATTTTGTAAAGAAAGTGGACTCAAATTTTTAGCGTTCATAACATAGACAGTTATATAGATAGATGTTTTTTCAATACATAGATATTTACTTCAAAAGGAATGCATGTTATACTTACATAACGTTAATAATAAAAGCGTGACAACTAAATCTATGAAAAAATATATTGTGTTAAATATACAAAAGAAAAGATTATATAATCGAATATTTTTCAATAGAATAGATTAGTCTAATGATTTTACTTCTCTATACGATGATAATTATATAGCAAAATTTTCCAATGATACTTAACAAATACATTCTTCGAATATAGTAAATAATAAACATGAGAAGAACTTTCCTATTAAAAATCACAATAGAATTTTAAACGTATATGATAACATTTATTTTTAACAAAGCAATGTTTTTAGTTCAAAAAATGCAATAGTACCTTATGCATAGAATTTGATGGAGTGTAGATAAAATTCGAATTAAGGTTTAATTTATCCATTTATAAAAATATTCATTAAATATGATAGCTAAAGAATCAAATAAGTAAAATGAAATAAATTTATACTTGTAGAGCGACTATCGAATTCGAAGAAAAAAAAGCCATCATATTTAAACTAGTTTTTTTATACTGAATAACCTGAAATAAAATATCACTTTTTACATTGTTTAAACTTAATTATCAAGCAAAAAAATTCTTATATGTTTGTATTATTAGGTTCAATTAGATTTTACTGATGGTGCTCTACGTTCAATAGCTAAAAAAGCTTTACATCGTCAAACAGGTGCTCGTGGTCTTCGATCAATACTAGTTCGTTCGAGAAAATTCTTCTATTTAATATATCATCCTTATTTTATTTCTTTAGGAACGTATTTTACTTGAAGCAATGTTCGATATTCCTGAATCTGATATAGTCGGCGTTCGAGTTGATGAAGAATCCGTTAAAACAAATAAATGTCCGGAATATATTCGTTCACGTCCAACAACAACAACAACTACAGATGATCTTCATGAAAATTCTTCCTCATCGACAGAAACTAAAAATACAAAAGATAATGATAATAAAATTTCTATACCAACGTGTTAGATGACAACAATATTCAACTAAGCAATTTATTTCCTATTTATAAATATATACATATATATTTTGCTCTCCGTGTGTTTGACAAAAAAAAGCAATTTATTCTATATTGTTGTTTATTTTATGTCTTTCTTTAAGTGAAACAAAAAAAAACTTTTGCTTGTAAATAAACGTAGATTTAATATATATCATTTAGTTTTCATATTAACATAAAAATTATCGAATTAAAGATAAAAACAAGTTTTTAGAAGCTATTTATTGAAAAAATTTAAAACAAATAAATAATTGAAAATGATCGAATTATTTAAAATTTGATGTTTTGTTTTAATAGTTTTATATTGAATAATTCAGAAATAAATAAATAATTTAGTTAAAAAATTACTTGTACAATAAATGTTATACATATGCTAGAATATTCCCTATTTCATCAGTTCATTTCTTTTGTACATTGTATATTGCAATGACGCATGATTACCTCGATCTATACAGATGTATAGATAAACAAAGGATGTAGTACAGCATATCACTAATATTTTCTTTTCTTTATTTGTAACTGACACGTATATATTTGTTAGCTAGAATATCTTTTTCTATGTTCGAGGTATAGTATAGTTCTTTCTCTTTCTATATCGATTTCTATATATCATCATCGATGAATACGATGAAGAAAGAAAGTCGAGGTCAATTTTATGAAATCAAGAAAAATATAGTGAGAGAGAGAGTGAACAAATAAGTGATATCATAGACTCGGACCGACAGTACAAAAGCCGTGCTCTCATCGTTGAATACCTTCACTTTGCAAACGAACGCGGTTAGCATAGAACGCGAACGCGCATCAGATAAATAGAAGGATATATAGAGAAGCGGGACGGTTATCTATCGTCGTTTTTAAGCATATTATTCGCATCGAATTTTCATTAAATCCCAAGATGCAACAGGTATGTTCATTAATTTTCTTTTTAAATAGAAAAAAAATATATATTGTTTTATATTATAGGGTCATTTGAAACTGTTATTGTGTATACTATTGGTATCTAGTGCCACTAGTCAAAATACTGGCGGTAAAATATATTTCATCTAATTCAATTCCAAAACTAAATTTCTGTTATTTATTATATTTCAGCTAGCATGTTTGGTGGAGGTATGGGTGGTTTTGGTGGCATGGGACAATCAGGTTTCGGTACTGGTGGTTTTGGTGGCATGGGACAATCAGGTTTTGGTACTGGTGGTTTTGGTGGCATGGGTGGTGGTTTTGGTCAGCAATCAGGTTTTGGTGGTGGTTTTGGTGCCGGACAATCAGGTTTTGGTGGTCTTGGTGCCGGACAATCAAGTCTTGGTGCCGGACAAACAGGTTTCGGTGGTATGGGTGGTATGGGTGGTTTCGGCGGTATGGGTGGTGGTTTTGGTCAGCAAACAGCTGGTGGTGCCTCAGGGTGGGGAGGAATGATGGGTCAATCATCCGTCGGACAAGCTGCTGTAGCTCAACCAGCTCAACAACCAGCTCAACAAGTCGCTCAAGCACCAGTTGACCAAAGTGCCGCTGTTCAACAGCCAGCTGCCGATCAAGGTAGTGTTGCTCCACAATCTGGTGGTGACGATCAAGCTCCACAATCATCTTCAGGTGGTCAATTTGACAATGCACCCAGTGCTGGTGGTTATGACAGTTCATCATATGGTGGTGGTTCTTATGGAGGTTCATCATACAACAAAGGTAATGATTATGCTCCTTCATCATATGGTGGTGGTTCATATGGAGGTTCATCATACAACAAAGGTAATGATTATGCTCCTTCATCATATGCAGGTTCATCATATAACAAAGGTGGTGATTATGCTGGTTCATCATATACCAAAGGTGGTGATTATGCTCCATCATCATATAACAAAGGAAATGATTATGCTGGTTCATCATATAACAAAGGTGGTGATTATGCTCCATCATCATATAACAAAGGAAACGATTATGCTGGTTCATCATATACCAAAGGAAATGATTATGCTGGTTCATCATATAACAAAGGTGGTGATTATGCTCCTTCATCATATACTAAATCTAG
>CAJNOI010000071.1:331947-373134 GCA_905250115.1 Adineta steineri | reverse complement strand
TCGGTGAGAAACAAGCTTAAATCATTAATATTTGAATTGAATTTATTTACTTTAAAACTCTTACTTTGATTAGTAATCAATCTTTTTGAAGTTGTTATGTATTCTGTAGAAGTTATTTTTTCTGTAAAAGTTATCGACTCTGTAGAATTTATTTGTTTTGTGGAAGTTATCGGTTCTGTAGAAGTTACTTGTTCTAGAAATACTTATCTGTAATATTGAAAATTATGTTTTCTAACAAACCTTTTGGATTTTCTGTTGTAGTTGATGTAACTGTTGTAGTTGGATTAACTGTTGTAGTTGATGTAACTGTTGATGTTATTTCATCTTTAATATAATATTAATAAAAATAGTGTTTTCATCAATAACCCTCTTTTATGAGTATATATTTTATCTGTTCAATAATTCATGCTAGACAATATAAACTCATTCTAATTATTCAGTGTAAATATTTTCTCATGTGCTTGTCGTTTGGATTACTATAGTATTTATTGAACGATGATATATCTTTTTTAAAACAGAAGAAATAAATACGATATTTATGAGAACACTTTGTCATTTACTCTTGTTATATTGATTTTTAATAGGGCATCTGGCTCAACTAAAAGTAAAAACTCGTAGTTTTGATAGAGTTTGACATCTTGTAAATCTTTAGATTTGGAAAAATTTGAAGAATTAGAAAGACCATTTGGCCTGAGGCTATGTTTTTGTTTTTATTCTGGAAAGCAAGTGTCCGTTTTTCATTGTATGATATAATATTGAAGCGAAAAGCTTCTTTCTTTTTGAGCTATGATAATTTATAGGGTTCTACAAAACAATAGTTTTTCACATCTTCATTATTTGCTTAATAAAAGTCATACTTCTTAATATGAATATCGAGCTTAATATAGATTTCGTATACTATTATAAGATCAACCACTTGAAAAAAGATTGCTCCGAAAATCACAAATAATGCTGCGAGCTCAATCGAGCGGCAGAAAAATTGCTCGAAAAGTAAATCAAATACTCATATACTTACCACAGGGATTTGTTGATAGTATAAATTTTTGAATTCTACTATTTCCTAAATCTGTAACAAACATGTTGCCATAGCTATCAAAGCTAAGAGTAGCAGGATTTGATAACTGATTGGGCGCTGAACCAGATGAACCAGAACATCCAGCTAAACAACGAAAACCATTTGGTCCTGATCCAACAATACGACTATTGAGATAATCCACAATAAAAAGATAATTATCAGCATCGAGAATAATTGCACCTGGTCCATTGAGTGTAATTGTAGTATTTAATGATCCTGCTCCGGCTACTGTGGTTCCATTTAATTGTCCAGACTGAAATAATTGTATTCTATTATTGAAATAATCTGCTACATATAAATCAAAATTGGTATTAACATAGATACCACAAGGATTATGAAGCATAGACGAGGTATTTCCAGCAGTTCCTGTACCAGCAATAGTTGTTAATGTGCTAGAATTATCATTCAACCATCTTTTGACAACCTGATTAAGCAAATACATTGAACAATAAAGAGTATCATTGGTATCAACAAAGAGACCAAAGCACGGTGTACTAGCATACATGACAGAAACACTAATGTTTCCATTTAATGTCCATTTATCTACTCGATGGTTGAATGCTCCATTGTCAACATATATATCACCATTAGTTGTAACAAAAATAGAAAAAGATGCTGAAAAATTACCGTGAATTGTTTGTGTCCGACCGATACTATTGTTGAACCATATCTGAATTTTATTATTTGCTCGATCAACAACATAGATTGTGTCATTAGTATTGATAAAAATAGCCAAAGGAGCTCCGGTAACTGTACTGATATTTGTAAAAGTAATTGCATTTAAATCCCATGATGCGTTTGAACAAAATTTCGGCAGATTATAAGAAAGAGCTAATTAATAAAGATATGAACAAGATTATTTTTTTCGTAATCTCATACAAAATTATCCAATAACTGTAATAGTCATAATCTTCATTTTGTCTTTTCATTACTTAAAACATCGTGTAAATATTCTTTTAATTTTTATTGCTTTAGTGATACATATGATAATCATTGATTTTAGTTAAAGAGAAAGATGTGGATAGTTCAATCAGTTCCAATGATTTACAATTATTAATTATTTAATTGAATATTTTCAACTCATATCATACAAAGTGATAGTTGAAAATTTCAGAGAATGATTTTAAATTCAAAAAAAAAGGAACAATAGGTTTCATTGTATTATGTTGGATGAACTAATACTGACAAATAATTTCTATAAAATTTAAGAAAAACTATATATTTATTTACCCGACACTTGTCCAATGATGATTATAAAGAGCCAAATACTCATCTAAACGATAGATACAATTGTGAACGTATGAAATACTTTTGTATGAGTATATTTGTTGGAGGAAGATGAAAAGAAGAATAATGATTTTGTCATCTATATATTTCTCTTTTTTTATATTATCTTAATGCAAATATTATTTTCTCGAAAATAAATTAATCAAAAAAATATATAAATAAAGAAAGAACAAAACAAATTCATTAACTATTCTTTGAACAAATTTGTCAATGTATCGATTAAAAACATTAATAAATATATATCAGTTTTATGCAATACAATTAATGTTCATTGTTAATTCTTTCATTTAAATTAGAAAATTGAATGAATATATTCGTTGAAATTCAAATTTTATATTTTTATTCTTTGAATTTGATAAAGTATCATAGAAATCTTGTATATGATTTATTTATTATTTTAGATGTTAGCATAATATTTTATACGATAGCAACTTTTTTCGATTCTTGTTTGTTTACTCATAAAAGTTATAATTTATTCTTATTCTCATTTGACTCTACTTTTAGAATATCTATTCTTATTAACTATTCTAATTGATAATACAATTTGTTAAGTAGATAAATTTGAAATGCTATCCGACGAACATTCATTAATATATGAAAAAAATTAGATACACAGGTTGAACAATATGGTCCGTATACTGATGTATTGCACGATATGCAGCATTGTAGTTCTTTGCCCAAGATTATGAGATGATATATGTTATTGATAATGGTAAACTAGTCGCTTTCTCATCATTGACCTAGTTATAATTAAAAGAATTTCTAGAACACTAATATTTGATGTTGTTTCCGTTCTGGCCGGAAGTAGAATAAACGAAAGACCGAGAGAAAATAATTTCAGACAATATGACAATAGAATCAATAGATCGTCTATACTATTTTTAAACAACATCAATGTACTTTTTTGTCATTTCATTGTTCATCAAATTTTATTTTCTTATTTGTCTTTTACCGTTATTTTATTTGTATTTGTTTTCGTTATTCTTTTGATAACTATACGACGACGACATATTTGAAAACAATTTTAACGGTAGAAAAAGTACAAAGTATAAGATCAATCGATCGGTCTGTTATTGTGTAGTAGTTTTATTTTACGATAAACTGAAGTATTTGTGATTGTTCGAATTATTATAACTGTTCATATCGATAAAAAAACACTTTAGACAATATTTGTTACGTTGGAAAATAATGCTAACGTTATCTCAATATACGAATAAATGTTTACTCATAAAATTAAGTTGATTACATTAAAATCCTAGCATATTATTTTATTGAATATTTAGAACGGCTAGTAATGTGTTATCTTGAATGAACTCTAAAATTGATAGTTTTGCACTCTGAGTAGATTCATTGGCATTCTTTTTTTTATCTAGCTGTTCTAGAGCAAGAAATATACAAAGAGCTTTTCGTTTTTTGTTCTCCGTAGACATCCAATATAAAGAATACTGTCAAAACATTTTCTGAGTTACAGCTAAATAGTCTGAACTGTCGAACATTTCGAAAATATGCCCGTAATATTTTCTTGAGGATGTAAATATTATATTCATTTTATACACACTCACAACCATTCACTCAACTAACATTCAAATAGTGAAAAATGAATCAGAAAATGTTATCCTCGCTTTGAAAGAAGATTTTATTTTGTAACTAAAATATTGCTATTTAGATGATTAATATATTGTATGATAACTAGAATCATTAATTAAAATTAAAAATAATACAAAGATCATTTATATTAATTTCAACACAAATATGTCAGTATGGATACTAAATCTAGCGATCATATTAATGGAATAATTATATTTCTAATAAAGTGATTAAGACTATTTTACTGATACAGAAAAATGTTTAATAAAGATTTATAACCAACCCAGGACGATGGTTCCTGAATTAGGATTCCATGAATTTCCGGCAAAATCTCTGAGGAAATTCGCCATTTTCTGGCAGGACTCGCATGGAAAATACCAGAAATCCGATGGGGAGGTGGGGTAATCGTATTCGGCTGCCGGTTTTGACATGTTTCTGTCGGTTCTGGCCCAAATCAGATAAATCCAGTTACCGGATCCGTTCAACGGGAATACTGCTTCCATGAAATCTCCGAAATACCACGGAGCCGGCCGTTTCCGTGCTGGATTGTTCGACCTGGGTAGAAGAAAGATTACAATTTTTTAACGAATTTGAAAAATGTTTTCCAGAAAGGACAAGAAGTAAACGTAAGTACTATCTATGTACCATACAAGTAAATGGTGCTATGCTCTTTATCGGCAAAAATAAATCATAACAAAGATTATTTCCACCCGGAAATATGAATATGAATGACATTGCTAATTGTTTATGTGCTCAACGTCCATTATTTACAAGAACAGCAAAATTCATGTTGTATGAAGATGATGCACATGGTGAGCGGGATTTATTGAATATTTCAGGTGAAATAATCGATATTGATGAACATTTAAACTAAATAATGGCAATTATGACACACAAGTTTATCTATTAATATATGTTTTACAGTTATAGTTGTCAGGCACTATTTGTACTCATAAAAAAAATTTATCATTTTTGTTGTCATTTTTTATTTTTTCTTTATGTTAAATAAAGATCTACAACTAATAATTCAAACAATCTTAATTCGACTTCTTCCGATCATATATAATATAACTTTCCGTCTTTTTTGTGTGTGAAAAAAAATCTTCCTACCACTACTGACATCTATTATGTAAATAATATATTTGCACGTTCTACCCAATAGATTCTTTGTTCTTCATTCATATTTGTATGTAATATTTTCTTTTCCTTTCATTTTACTTTCACCACAAAATAGTAAAAACCATGTCTTCATCTTCAAAAAGTGAATCAATTTCAACAATTCTTACTAAACCTAATAAAACATCCAATGATTTACAACAAATAATCAATCAATGGCATCATGATTTATTAAAAAATGAAGAATATCTTCTTGACTATGCTAAACAATTAAATGAAAAACAACAAGTACTGAATAAAACAACTGAATCATTTATTCAAACTCAAGATTTACTTACAAATCTCGAAGGCAATCTACAACAGTTTCAATTATCAGTTCAAAGTTTAACTAAATATAATGATGAACTCGAGATTGATATTGACAACTTAAATACAGAAAGTAAAAATTTACTACCAACTATTCTATCAAATCCAAAAATTGAACAGGATCGTTCAATAACTTATGAACTTATGGAATCAGTTGATACTCATCTTACTGAACTTGATCAAACTATGAAACAACTTAATCATATACTTAAAATAAATACAGATGAATCAATTATAAATACAACAGATGAATTAGAAACATGTTTTCATGATATTCATAATATTCAAGAGACTATTAAACAAATAAAAATATAAATAGCTTAATTTTTTCTTCTTCTATAAATTCTAGATGAATTTTTTTCTTCAAGCACAATCAACAACAACAACTACAACTCCATCAACAATTCCAATCACAAGTACAAGTACAATAACAACAACAACAACAAATAAACCAGTAACGCGTACATATCGTGATTTTGAACGTTTATTAACAAAATGGCAAACTGATTTTGATACAAAACATCGTTTATCTTATGAAAATCTTTCTCAATCAGTTCGACAACGTGATGTTGATTTATCAGCATATCGTGAAACATTACAATTAATTCAACGTGATATAAATCAAATGCAATTACAACAAAATCATTTGCAAGATGAATTAAAATTATTAGATACACATGAAAAAGAATTAGAATTAAATTTAAAAAGTTTAGAAAATGATATTTCACAATTACCACCATTACAACAAGACATCTATTCAATTCAACAACAAAATTTATATTTAAATCAAAATTTACCATTAACATTTAATGAACGTATGAAAAATTTTCAGTTAATGGAGCAATTAGATTCATTAGTTAAATGTTCAACAAAAGATTTACAAGAAATTGTTGATAAAATGAATGAACAAGATGATGATAATGATCCTGATCAAGATTTAACAACAACAAATCAACAACTTGATACAACACTTGTTAATGAACAAAATATAAAACAATTAACAAAAACATTAGATTCATGTTTTAAAATGTTAACTTTTGTTGATACAAATGTAACAGATATTGAAAACAAAGTTACACAAACAACACAACGTTTACTTAATTCATAAACTTAATTCTTTTTCTTTATTTCATGTTTAAATAAAATTCATGGTTTCATAATGATCTGTTATTTTTTCTTGTTTGTTTGTTTACTAACATAATTATTATGTATTGAAAAATCGTTATTAATACCTTTTTCTTTAGATTGTTATTAATTGAGTATTATCTTCAGGAAAAAAATTATACTGTAAGTTATATCTGTAACCTAGATACTATCGAAATTGATCTCATTTTGATATGAAATAACACATGAATAAATGTTTGTTTTTTTAATTGCTATGATATATATATATATGAAATAATGAGACTAGTCTTCAGATATCTTGGTAGTGTACATAGAAATATGCAGTTTAGTCGAAGACTTTTTACACTTGCAAATCAATTTGATAATTATGCAAAATTTCAACCTACACCGGTTACACTTAAAAGTCTTATTGATTTTGGTATGTTGAAGAAAATTTATTTAGAAGAAATATCTCTCGACATTATTGTTGTCGTTGTCTTTTTGTAGCCGTTGATGGTGATATGAAACATTCATATAAATTTTTACGTGTTGAATTACTTGTTCGATGGTCTCATATGCGTAAAGAAATGGATTATATACCAGCTAAGTATGATAACAAATATGTATATATAAGAGTAAACAAATAAAACTTACATTTCATTCTTAGATTACTTGAAATGCCAAGTTTGAAATTAGCAAATTCATTATATGATCAAAGTTTTTCAGAAGTTCTTGCATTTAAAGATGCTGAACCAGATGCAACAACACTCCGCAAGTATTTCAATACTATTTAGTTTATAATAGGATTTATCTTCTTATTTTTCTATAGATTTACAGAAACATTAGTTGAAATTCGTCGACGACATGCAAATATTGTCCCGACACTAGCACGAGTTTATAACAGATTTCTTATTTTGATACTTAATAAATTTCATATTTTAGGCTTATATGGAACTTGAAAAAGCAGGTCCTATTGATTTAATAGAAAGAAATCGTTTACAATATTTTTATGATCGATTCTTTATGAATCGTATTGGTATAAGAACATTAATTTATCAACATAGTTAATAAAAAAAAAATCTTTATTTTATTAATTAAATATTTATTAAAATCATGTTTTTTTCTAGCTCTTTTATTTGGTAATGAATTACCTCAACATTCACAACAAGCGGGTATTATCGATCCTTATTGTGATGTTGCAAGTATAGTTAGAGGTAAATTTTTATTCCAAAAAAAAAGAAATTCTTCCAAACATCTGTATATGAGGTTATCGACTGATAATAATAATTTAAAGGTTGTTATAAATAGATGAATATGTTACATGTGAATAGACTGTAATCAAATATCATAAAGAAAAAGTACGGCGTCTAAATACATTTTGCCTTCATCATACTTTATCTCTAAGTGTATATAAAACTGATTATTTTGTGAGTATTACTTCACCTGTCAAATAAAACAAAACAGATTTTTTTTATTAAAGTAAATGTGCCGGAAAGATTGTTTATCTTTTAAATATTTATTAAAGATAATTAAAAATTAAACGAATATTGTTGCTTTAGTTTACTGAAAAAAAAGACCATTTCTATATTTACATACACATTGTTTGTTTATCAAATGCCATTTTGTAAAATAGTGAAGGTCACATAAACTAATCTTTAGATAAATTATTATTAAAATAAATAAATTGTTCTATACTAAAGTTATAATAACTAGTCATTTTAAAAGTAGAAGAAAATTTTTTAGTTGATTCTTTTTCTGATAACAAAATACCTGGAGCGAACAATTTTCGAATGTGTAAGTCGTATTCAACTATAAATGCAATCAGAAAGAAAAGAAAAAGAAAAGAACATCTTTTTTTTTTTCATTCTATTCTACGAAAAAATAACGATAAAAGACAGACAAGAAAAACAATATTTGCGCTGAGATCGATTACCAATCTATTTCATCTCCATACATTTTTCGCTTATATAGATGCTTATGCTACGGCAAAACAATTGTTCGAACGAGCTTCATATCCAGTCCCTACAATTGAAATTTCGTCTCACAATGGTAAAGCTATTCTATAAATATTAAATATAATAATATTTTTTTTTTATATTCTAAGTACATGAAAACGAAAAGAATGATGTGACTTTTGTTTATATCCCAGCTCATCTTTATCATATTATCTTTGAATTACTAAAGGTATAGTTGTTTTTTCTATTATAAATTTTAATTTTATTATATCGTAGAATTCTCTTCGTGCAACTGTCGAACGGTATGGTCTCGATGCGAAAGAATATCCACCTGTATGTATTCGTATTGTTAAAGGTCACGAAGACTTAACAATACAAATAGCTGACAGGGGTGGTAAGTTTTCTCAGTTATAATTACATAAATAGAATAAATCTGACTCGATTAATACTGAATGACAAAACTAATGTATAGGATTCAAGTATCAATAATTATAGGAAAAGTATTATGTGATAAAGTGTATCAATTAAAAATCAAATAGGTCACGTGAAAATAGGATCACATATATATACTTCTGTTTCTCGAAAATATAACAAATAGATTATATTGTCTGGCCCTCGATCTCAGGTGAAAGTACAATGATATGTAATCAATACTCGTGCTATGACAATAGCAAACAGATATTTTCAATATTCCATCAAAATAGAAATAACGTCTTTATATAGGTGGTGTTCCACGATCAAAATTATCTCAATTATTTCATTATATGTACTCAACTGCACCTAAACCTAACTCAGATTTTACCCTCGATTCAAAAGGAACACCTATTGCCGGTCTTGGTTATGGTTTACCAATAGCTCGTCTTTATGCAAAATATTTCCAAGGAAATCTAGCTTTATCATCCGTTGAAGGTCTTGGTACTTGGGCATATATTTCGATTAAAGTAATTGAATAATTTTTAACTTCATTTATAAATATTTTTCCATTTTAGGCAGCAGCAGAGAATGCAAGGTAATTTATTTTATAAATCAATAATTACTATTTTAAGATCTATCTTATAGTGAATTATTACCAATATTTAGTAAAATACGTTACTCATATACGACAAAAAAAGGATCTGATTGGACAAAGAAATGAACAAATTTGTACTATTCTTTTTTTTTATTATCCATTTCCCCATATATAGAATATAACTTATTATCATCTTGATCTCATAATAAAATAATTTTTAGATATAAATGGAGAATGATTAACATAATTAGCCGAATAAATAAATAAATAATGTATTTTACTCGTTTTTTACGTACACATAAATCATTAGCACATATTGTTGATCATTATGCGAAATATGCACCAACTGGATTAACAATGAAAAGAATTGTCGAATTTGGTATAGAATTTATCTATTTATTTTTTGAATTTATTTTCTTTTTGAATGAAATAGCACGTGAAGGTGATGCTAAACAATCATTTTTATTTCTTCGGAATGAATTACCAGTTCGACTTGCATCAATGATGAAAGAAATGGCACATCTACCTCCACGTCTTCTTCAAATGCCAAGTTTTAAAACAGTTAATGGATGGTATGGAGCAAGTTTAACTGAACTACATTCATTTAAAGGTTTACAACCAACTGATGATACTGTTAAAAAGTAAAGAAAAAAAATTCAAATGATTTATAATTATGATGTATGTAGATTTACTGAAGTTTTACAAAATATACGAAGAAGACATACAACTGTTGTTGAAACATTATCACAAGTAATATGAAAAATGTTTTTTATCATTAAATAATATTTTAATTCTAGGGTTATATGGAATTCTCCGATTTTGGACATGTACAAGAATATGAAGAATCACAAATACAATATTTTCTTAATAGATTTTATTTATCTCGAATATCAATTCGCTTACTCATCTATCAACACAGTAAGGGTTTTATTTAATTCCACGTAATTATTTTCATTTTTCTTTTATTAGCAATGTGTTTTGGTGAAGAAGTACCTATACATCCTTCGCATCTTGGTTTTGTTGATCCTACTTGTTATGTAGAAGAAGTTATTAATAGTATTAACAAATAAATAATCTAATTAAACGAAAAAATGAATTTTTTTGCTTCTAGATGCATTCGAAAATGCTCAATTTTTATGTGACAGTTATTATTTAAAATCTCCTACCTTAGATCTTCGGAGTATAAATGGTAATTTTGAATGTTTAGTTTTTTCTTAAAATAAAAATAAAACATCATTTATTATGTATTTAGCAATTAATCCCGATGAACCCATTGCAATACCGTATGTTTCATCACATCTATATCATGTTATGTTTGAATTATTCAAAGTAAAATTAGTTATTTTATATTTTTATTGATAAAACTAATTTTATTTAGAATTCCATGCGCGCAACTGTAGAATATATCGAAAGTAAAAAGACAGATAGTACATTACCAGCAATAAAAGTTTGTTAGAATTTTTGTTTTTGAAAATAATTTTATTTCTTCTGTTTTAGGTTGATATTGTTAAAGCAAAAGAAGATTTAACTATTCGTATAAGGTAAAAATATCTATGATTAAATAATTATCATATGTTTTGTTTTTTAGTGATCGTGGTGGTGGTATTCCTCGTTCAAAAGCTGATACAATTTTTAGATATATGTATTCAACTGCACCAAGACCTGTGTCATTAAATGATGCTCAACATTCAGGTCCAATTCCATTAGCAGGCTTCGGTTATGGTCTTCCAATAGTACGTTATATTTGTCAAAAGCCAAGTAAACCGCATGTCAATAGTTCACCTTTAACGTTGAAGATTGTTTAAGTTCATAGTTTTGTAGTCCAACATTTTCTGTATTTTATTTTGGTTTTGAGACTTCCTAAGACGTCTGTCGATCCTTCAAAATACATCATTTTGTAGAGAAAATGTTGGACTACAAAACTATGAACTTAAATAATTTTTAACGCTACAGTCGAATTATTGACATGAGGTTTACTTGACTCCGCGCAGGTGTCTATTTTATCAATATTTAGAGTCGACTTTATGCACGATATTTTAATGGTGATATGGAAATTCATTCCATTGATGGTTATGGTACTGATGCTTATGTTTATCTTCAAGTAAATAAGGAGCAAAAAAAATGTAAAGATTATCATATTGTTTTTTTATTTTTAGGCCGTTGAAGATCAAGCTAGTGAATGGTTACCAATATGTAATCGAGCTTCTCATGAATATTACAATTCAAGAAGATTACAACCAGATTGGACAAAAAAGAAATAATACCTGTGATTTAGAATTATTTTTTTAAAAGTATTCTTTAGTAGTGAAAGATTTCTTAGTTTATTTTTTTTCTTTGATTGATACATTTGTTTTGTGTAGATTTTTTTTGATTCAAAATGAAAAAGAGAATGAATAATACTCTTCTGTATATATTTTATTGTTAGTTTTGTTTTTTTTTAAATATACAAATTAATAAAATAATGAAAATAATCATGTTTATTTTTTATTATGAAAATAACATAGAAACATCAAAAATCAAAGTAAAACACATTTGTCTTTGCCCTTGCGAGATTTTTTACTTGAAGATGGTTGTCTAGATGAATGTGTACTGTCAATGGTTCGTGTTCGATGCGATGATCCTTGATCTTTTGCAAAACGAGTATTTGATTTAGTTGTTGCTCGATCTATTTGTCGAACAAGATCACAAAATATCTTAAAAATAACAAAAAGAAATTTCAGCATAAAAAATCTTTACTTCAAAAGTTATTCTTACTTCATTAACATTTAATAAATTCTTTGCTGATGTTTCAAGAAACGTACATTTCCATCTTCTTGCTAATTCTTGTCCTGATTGACGTCCAACAACACGTTCATCTTCTAAATCACTTTTATTTCCAACAAGAACTAATGCTGGTTGACCCTAAATAGAAATTTATACGTTTTTCCTTTTTGAAAACTTTATATTTACATGAATTTCTATATCTTTAATACGTATAATTCGATCATAAAATTCATCTAAATCATTAAATGTTGCTTGTGATGTTATTGAATAAACAAGAACAAATCCATGTCCATTTTTAACATATAAATCTCTCATTGCTGAAAATTCTTCCTAACAATTGAAAATAAAATAAAAGAATAGTTATTTTAATTATAGTTTACTGTTCCAGCTGTATCAAGAATTTCTAATGAATATTGTTTTCCATCAATTTCAACTGTCTATTATTCAAAAAATATAAAAAGAAAGAAATATAAAAATGAAATATACTTTTTTATAAACATCTTCAATAGTTGGATCATATTTTGGCATAAAAATACCTTGAACAAATTGCATAGTCTAGATACATGAAATTCAAAAATAGATCTTAAATAATCTTTTATATTTACTAGACATGATTTTCCCACACCACCCGAACCAAAAACACATAATTTGTATTCTGAAATTGGCATATTTCAACAAATTTGGTAATGTTTTATTTTTCGTGACAATCTATAGGATGATTTCGAAAGAATTATTCTTGTTCTTTCTCACCCGCTCTCTCTCTCTTCCTTTTTTTTCTCTATCGTTGACAACACTCTGTCTGGTAGGCAAAAAAGTACTCTTTACGATATTGATTATGCTTTCATGTCACTATAAAAAAAAATATTTTATACGTTCTGATGGTAGCAACATTTTTTGTAGACATCAACAAAGAATATATGAAAGAAAAATTCTGATTTTCATTTTGATGATTCATCACTATATTGACTATGAGTGTCGTTAAATGACGCATTGTTTTTTTTATAGTCATATTTCTTAGCTTCAATTTCAGAACAATATTTAGTTAACCTTTTCAATTAATCATGTATATATTATTATAACAATGAGAATGTTTATATTTTTATTTCAAGTAACTACAACAAATGAATTAAGATCATTGTATAATACCGCAAAAAAAAGTCATGACTTGTTTTTTTCTTTATCAATTTATGATTTATGGATATTATCGCTAGTTTTGATAATGAAGTAGTTGCTAAGATATGATTTTTTTCCTAGTGAGTCAACCATTCTCGTGACACGAGATTCTTTGTTTTGCCAAGAAAAACAAAACAACTATTTCGTAGAAAATCAATTTCTATAAGTAGAATGACCTTCATCTTGAAAAAAACATCATTTGATTGTATCGAAAAGAAACCTACCTTTTGAAGATTACGAAATATTTTCTTTGTATAATCGAAAAAAAATAATATTTTACTTATCATAAAAACAAATTTATTTATTTTTATAAAAGAACACAACAATCTTTGATACGGCCAGTTGTAGGTCGATCATCATAATATGCGGATGATTGGCCATAATTATAATCAGCTTGTGGTTCAGCATGATTATAATCTTGTGATGAAACTTGTTTCGTTTGTTTTGGTTGTTTAGTTTTTCGATTTATTTGTCGAATTAAATCAAAAAATATCTATTCATATATATATATAAAAGAAATAAAAATTTTAGTGTAAATAAATATGATCTTACTTCATTAACATTAATTTCTAATTTAGCTGATGTTTCAAGAAATGTACAACCAAATGAACGTGCTAATGAATCACCTTGATTTTTTCCAACTGCACGTTCATCTTCAAGATCGCATTTATTACCAACAAGTACTAATGGTATTTCCGAACCTATATCTTTAACACGCATTATTTGATCTTTTATATCCACTAAATCATTGAATGTTGCTTGTGATGTTATAGAATAAACAAGAACAAAACCTTGACCATTTTTCATATATAAATCTCTCATTGCTGTAAATTGTTCCTAAAAATAAATGCATATATATATATATATGTTTATTTTTAGCAAAAAAAATTAATTTTACTGTTCCAGCAGTATCAAGAATTTCAAGCATACAATGAACACCATCAATTTCTACTTCCTTTATAAATAAAAATATGTTTTTATTTTTAGAAAAACAAAAATCAAGATAAACAAAAAATTTACTTTACGATAACAATCTTCGATTGTTGGATCATATTTACCAACAAATATACCTTGAACAAATTGCACAGTTAACGCACTTTTACCTACACCACCACTGCCTAATACAACTAATTTATATTCTCGCATAATCTAAAACAAAAAATTTAAATTGTATGAATATATATAGGAAAAAGTCAAGTGTTGATCAAATAATATATAGAACAGCAACTAAGTTATAGTAGTAGCGACACGTCATTGATAAATAGAAAAAGAGAAAGAAAGGGTACATTGTCTTCCGCAAACTTGCTTGCTATCGAACATATTTAATTGACAAAAAAAACACAGCAGAGTAATGTACATGTATATTGAATGGCGAGTGTTGTCGATCGAAAAAACACACGAAAAGTTCAATTGTATTTATTCATTCATTGATTTCTTTTTTCGTTCTCTACTCTTTCCTTCTCTTCCTCGATTCATATACATTTATTCATACACAGTAGATTTATACAGAAGAAAAGTGCGATAATGACACATATGATATATTAAAAACGTCAAAAAATATATATTTTTCTCTCTCTTTTACATCAAGTTAATTTTTAGATAAATTATGTGAACTGAATATCAGCTTACCTGACAATTCTAATTAAGGATTGATATGTTTAGATAGAGATTATATGAGTGTCTATACTAGTAAGAACATAAGAAATTCAATAGACTTTGATATATATCAATTGATTAAAATTGTATTATATAATTTCTTTAAAAAAAAATAAAATTAAAACTTACGTATTATTGATAATTAAAACGCAATGATGATGATGTGGAATGTTTTCACACATCAACAGTATGTTTGAAAAAAAACAGTCCTATACTTCTATGTTGTCTGACTCAATTAATAATATCGATAGAATATACTTTTGATTGACATGTCAACTTAATTATTTTAATGTGCAAGATATTACTAGTGTCTTTTGAAAATTTTCAATTAATTCTAAACAGTAATCATATGACACGTTTTCAGGTTGAAAAATGAATAACTTTGAAAGGTACAACGAAAAAACATGATTTTTCTCGCCCACATGTGTTCGTATAAATACAACGATGCACATGATCCATTCATGTGGAACACTTGCTTACTTTTTTCTCTTTTTTCCTTTACGCTTATTATTTTTGCATAGTTTTTCTTTTTTAACTACATATGCATCATATTTTACTATATCAATAACAATAACAACCATAGGGTTATTCAATTTGCCAAGAATAGAGTAATATGGGTGGATTGATAAGTTTGTATTTAATTGTTAAGCTCGAATAGAATATAATTGATTATTACATTTATATAGGTCGTGCTAATCGGCTCCTTAACAAAGATCCATATACTGGTATAACTGTTCAGATTCATAATGTACCATATTCATTTGAACGACGTTTGGGCTCTGGTGGTTTTGGTATTCTAATTTAATTTATTATACAAAATAAAATTCATTTTTAATTATTAAAATAGGTTCTGTTTATCAAGCAAAACGATTGGATGGTAGACCTGTAGCTATTAAAGTAATTAATTTAAATGGCTTGCCACCTGCTCGTAGTCAAAATCTTGTTCGAACTTATCTAAACGAAGTTGCACATCTTGAACGATTACGGCAAGAATCACGTCATGTTGTTGTGATTCATGATTTTGATTTCGATGCCCGATCTGGTCAAGGTAAGATAGAAATTGTTCTGAATAAACATCAATATTTTTATTTTGGTATTTCGTTGTCAAGGTTATATTGTTATGGAATTAGGTGGAGAAAATTTATTAACATTAATTAATCGCTTACGACAAATGAACAATAATTCGGGTCCATCTATCGATCCAGTAATGATTAAAGAATTTTGGCATCAAATGGTTAGTATTGTTCGTACACTTCATGCACATCAAATTATTCATATGGATTTAAAACCAGATAATTTAATTCTATTTGGACGAACACTTAAAATAGCTGATTTAGGTATATCAAGAAAAGCTGATAGTTTAGGGTAAACGACCTACTTCCTTTTTTTTATTTTCTATGCAAAATATTTTCTTTTATTTCTCTATAGTCATGCTCGTATGGGAACTCCATTCTTTAGGTAAGTTAACAATAATAAATATAAAAAATTTCTATTTGATTTTCTATATAAAAACAAAAAAGTGCCCCAGAAGTCATGCAAGATGTTGCTGGTTTACAACGATTTTATGGGCCAAAAGCTGATATTTGGTCATTAGGTGCTATTCTTTATTTTATGGTTTACGGTCGACCACCTACTTATCATGCTTTAGCATCGAATCCTCCAATTGGACAACCAGCATATCCCGATCCATCTGTTAATGATATACTTCGTCGTACATTAGTTCCTAATCCGCAGTCAAGAGCCGATATAAATGCGCTTATATTTCATCCATATACTCGCAGTTGAAGAAACATACACTTCAACTTTCTTCTTTTTATTTTTTAGTCTATAGAAAAAAAAAATTCTCGGGGATTTATTAACCTGGCAATAATCAATAACAATAAACACTATGTTAATAACTAATTTGTTAATTTATTTTTCTTCGTTTCTATTAGTTATTTATTGGTTTGCATGGTTGTTAATTGTTATAGGAAGAAAAATAGCATTCAAAAAACTAAGACAATTCTTTATGAATTGAACTTGAAAATTTCATTTTATACAATTCGTTGTAAAATATTTTTCTATATATTTCATTTTCAATTCAAAGTAATATATCTCAAAACGTTTTATATTCTGTTACAATAAAAAGTCTAATCGTAAATGTTCTCCAGATATTTTTGCTTGATGAATTCATTTCTATAGTAAATTTAATATAGTTTATTAAAAAAATACAGTATATCTATTAACTCTTATATCAACATTTATGACTTCGAACTAATTTCATTTTAATATTATTTTGTACATAGTACCGCATCAAATTTTGTCCTTCTGCATGTGCCTTTGTGAAGGTTAGTGCAATATGCTGATAGTATCAACCAATCACACTTAGGTGCGGTCTTAATGTGAAATAAAATACTTTTTCTTTTTTTACCACATGTAGCCCACGCGGATCCCAGCTAGTTGCATTTTATGTCATATACTCGTAACATTAGATCTAATCTTATTGCGTTATATATGTTTTAGTAAATGTTAGTAGAGCACACTGATAACATCATATATTGGTTGTTGATGGGACAAATATATATGTTGATCTTACGATAGATACTCAGAAAACATTGTCAAAATAGAAAATAATAAAAGAGTGAAGAATAACTGTCAGAATGTAGTTTAAAACATTTACTTTGTATTATTTGTTCGTATTAAAAAGGAACAAACAAAAATTGATCTTAATACAGTTTAGTTAAGCAATTCCTAATTTAGTTTCATACATATCAGAGTTGGAACCGGTCCGGCCGGATTGGACAAGACCGGACGAAAAATCGAATCGGTCCGGCCAAAACCGAATTTTTACCGATTCATAAAATTAGAAAATTATATTTGTATTTCAAATTTTTTATTAACAGAACTAATCTTTATTTGTTTTTTTTTTGAAATATCATGTTAAGAATTGTTATACGTATATGTTTTAGTTAAAAAAGAGCATGTGACAAAAATATTCGTATAAATTCATAATTTTGCCTGAGTTTTGCAAGTTTGACGTCAAAAGTAGTCGGGCCAGACCGGACCGGATGGAAAAAATCCGTCCGGTTCCAACTCTGATACATACTGATAGAAGAACTCCTAGAATAAAATAATAGTCAATTCAAACTAAGCATTGTATTCAATAAAACAAAACGAAATTTTTTTGTATAAGACAGTATTTAATCAAACAGATCGAATAAATTGTTTCAACAGATATATTTCGATTGAATGTATTTTATAAAAAGAAACAAAAAAAATTGACGACAAAGGAATGTACCAGCATTTGAATTTAGAAAAAAAAATCAACGCAATATATTGTTCTTGATGCAATTATAATGACTAGAAGTACATATGTATATAGAATAAAGATCGAAGGAAAAAAAGAGAGAAAAAAAAATATTTTTGAGAAATGAACGACCAGCATTCCGACAAAATTAAATTATACGTCGCTATCTCTTTCTCGTTGTAATGTTTCAGTAAGATAGAGTCGTAATTGTTCATCAGATGGTGATATAGATGAATCTATATGTGTAGAACAATGAGTTTGTTGATCATTTGTTGTTGTTAAGGAAAGTGTTTGAGTTGAAGATGATTGATTTGTATTTAAAAGAAAAGGTGGAGGAGATAATGAATCATCATTACTCGATGTTGAAAGATTTTTCATATTATTTGTTATTTGTTGCTGATAATTTTGTTGATCAAAATCTTCTTTTGTATAAAGAAATATTGAAGATTGATCATTTATCTGTAAATGTTGTTGTTGTTGGTTATGTTCTTGTCGTGGGGATACTATTGTTGGAGCTGATAACTGAGCATGAACTTGTTGTTGAGCTAAATGCAGTTGTTGAATGGAACTCATTTCACGTTTTAACGAGCTTATTTTGGATTTTGTTCGAACGAGTTCTTGTTTCATTGCACGATTTTCGACTTCAAGACGTTTCTTTTCCTAAATTAAAATAGAATTTTTTTCTTTTTTTGTAGAAATCATGATATGAATTAATTTTCAATATTTATATGATAACATCAATAGATTGCAATCTGATTCATATCAATTGTAATAAACTATAAAGTTTTTCTTCTTCTTTCAATAGTACATTTTACTTACTTCTTCAGCTTGTCTTAATCTTTCAAAAATTTCGAATTGATTTGGTTCTGATGTTATCGGTAATGATCGTAATGATTCAGTTAATGATAATTTTCTTGGATTTAAATTTTGACTACTACCATAATTTGCTGTCATTTTCATTTGTTGTAATGTTGTATTATTTGAATTTGATGATGTAAAACATGTATCATCATCACTAATATCACCTTCAAGAAATGATTCATGATTAATTAATGGCTGTTGAATAGATGATTTTTCATCATTATCTTGTTTAATTGTTGTTGTTTCTGATGTTGTTGTTGATGTACTTGGCATAGGTGTTAGTAATGTTGATGATGGTAATGGACGATTCCATGTAAAATGTCGATCATTCCATTTTTCGAAACTATCCGAACAAATCAATGGTCCACGTGGAATTAATTGTTGTGTTGGAATTGTATTTGTTGTTGTTGATGTTGTACTATTTACTGTTGTTATTGTTGTTAATGAATTTGCTTGTTGTGGTGATGGTGGATGTGTATAATAATAATCATCATTTGAATCAGATAAAATTTGTTTACGTCGTTTTAATGATGATGGTTTACGTAAATGCCAACGATTATGAGGTGTAGATTTATCAATAGTTTGTGGTTGCTGTTGTTGTTGTTGCTCAGATTGTGGTTGTTGTTCATCATCGGATGAACTTGTACAACTTTCTGATGATGCAGATGATGATGACGATGAAAAATTAATATCTTCAGTTTGTGTTGCTTTTTGTTTACGTGCTTTACGTATACGAAATGAATTTCGACTTGGACGTGAATCAGTTACTGAACTTTGTTTATTAACTGGATGTTGACGTTTTTGTCGACATTCCATAACAACTTGATCTTTACAATGACGATGTGCATTAATACCACAATCTTTACATTTCCAACCTTGTTTAATAAGACCCCAAAGAAGACCCGTACAATGTACACAAAATGTTGGTTTAAAATAAGTTGTTTCATGAAAATCATGTTTAAATTCACCTTTTAAATCATGGTATTTAGCTCGTATAAAATAACTACGCATTTCTGTTTTGGATATCATTCCATCTCTAGAATAAAATGTATATTATTAATTTGTTTAAAAATTAAAATTTCGTTTTCTTACTGATCAGCATCAAGTACAGTAAATGTGTCGATAAATGGAAAATTTTGTGCAATTTCTTCAAATTCTGTATGTGATATATAACCATCACGATCATGATCATAAGTAGTAAAAACTGCTTCAACCATAGCATTAACATGTCGTTGAATAGTTTGAATATCAATTGTTTGACTAACTCCAGCTGCCCAATCAGCAAAAACTGGACTTAGAACTTGTTCTTTTTTCTTAAATGGATCACTGTTAGAATCATTTGTTGATTCACCAGGAGATAAACCTCGAGATATTTGATCAGGCTAAATACAATTAGTTATAAAGATAAGAAAAAGAACGCTATTATAGATTAATGCTATATATATGACTATCAAATAATAATCTTATACAAGGACGTAAACTAATTCGAAATGCTTGAAATATCGTCATTTATGTACATACAAGAAAATCATCTTAGAAGTAATTAAAAGTTTATTTCTAATCTATAATTCCGGTATAGACTAAACAGCTTCATAAAGAGAAGAATCTTGGCATATATCGATATGGAGCTTTACATAGATTTAAATTCCTTACCGATGAAACAGATGATCGTGGTTCTCGTGCTAATGAAAGTTCATAAATTTCATCTTCTGTATAACTTAATTCCACAGAAAGCTACAAAGTAAAACATGAAAAACAAATATATGTATATTTTTTGTCTTCTTCTTACAGTTAATAAATTAATTAAATCATGATTTGGTTGAATCGGTGGTATTGATATTTGTAGATTCGTTAATGTCCGAAAAACAATACTTAGTTGAACTAATTTTCTAAAATTAATTAAATCATATTCAAGACGATCTTGTAATGCAACATGAAGTGATATTATATCTTTTAAATGAACACCACTAGAATATTCAAAAAAAACAAAAAATTATTTAATAAAGAATTTTTTTGTTTTCTTATTTACATTATTGGTATTTTAAAACCTTCGGATTCTGATAAACTTTTTCTATATTGAGCATAATTCGAATTTGATGAAAGTAAATCTGTCATTTCACTTAGAAACTAAAAATTAATATATAAAAAATATTTTCGTGTTTCTTCAATATCATACTTTAATATCTTCTGTTGATAAACACATCATTGTTTTAGATAAACGAGCTAATGCACTATGTGATATTCCACCAATAACTGCTAAGCATGTATTGAAATTTTGTAATTCTCTTAAATGCTAAAATATATTTGTTTATAATAAAAAAAACAAAATCTTTGTTTTATAAATCATATTACTTTTGCAACTTCAAGAAATTTATGTATAATTTCTGCACGTTGTTTTGGTGTCATTTTACTCAAAACCATACATTGTATCCATGTTGATAAACCATTAAAAAATTGTATCGAACGTTCAAGACGTGGATTATCTTGTAAAGTATTTTTAATAGCATAAGTTTTATAATCAGTAAAATTTATTCGACGTAAAATTTTCCATTCTAAATATGTTAATTGAGCTGCTAATGTTTGTGATTCAATATTATTAAAACCAAGTGATACAATCTTATTTTTAGCTTGATTTCGTACTGTCATTTGACGCATCCAATCAAATGATGGTCTAGAAAAATAAAAGAATTATTTTAGAAATAAACGAAGAATATTCGCCATACATTTGTGATAGATCAACTAAATTCATACATTCATTATCACCAGATGATTGAATAAGACTTGCCATTTTTTCACATGCTTCTTTCAAACGTTTATCAAGATCAAAATGCATGGGAAAATTTTTTATCCAATAACTATAAGCTTGACAAACACGTAATTGATATTCTTTAAATTGACGTTTTTCATTTATATTTAGCGATTTTTTATAATCATCTCCATGATGTTTAAATAGATCATAGAGCATATTACTTAAATATTCGGATTCCATTATCCATTTATGCATAAGAAAAAAGACTTTTGGATATTCACTATCATCAATAACAGTTCCATTTGGTTCTTAAATAGAAAAAAAAATAGAAATTAAATAAATTAAACAAAAAAAGATTACTTACGAAATGAATCAATTAATGTTCGAATTAATCGATTAAGCGTTGCTCCTTTAACATGTATACCGGGTAAAACTGGTCGTTCTTCTTCAATATATTCAGGTGTTTTTTCACTTGTTTCAGAACGTGTATCTGATTCATCACCACCACCACTACTTGCCGTGTGTTGTTTATCAATAGATGACATTGATTCATTAATTGTTCGATTACTTAATGATGTATTTTGTATATGAACTTTTTTTCGTACATGATGATGATCACTCGGTTCAATTTCAAATGTCACCGGACTATCTTCATCTAAATCTTGTATATTTGATATAGCTTGTGAACGTTTTATTGTTGTTGTTGACAATTGTTTTGAATCAATATCAACACCACTCGTACGTGTTTTTATTCGATGATCGACGACTATAGCTGAACGTGGTATTAATGGTGGTGGAGGAGGAGGAGGGGGCGGCAGTGGTAGAGGTGGTGGTGGTAACGATGGTAGTGGTGATGATGGCAATAAAAGTTCATCGGATGATAGTGTCACCGGTTGTTGTGGATTGGTAGTAGTAGTGCTCATCATTTATTATTTATCGATATGAGCTTTAAAGAAAAAAAAAAACAACATTAAATAAACCTCCCATGAGATAATCATTGACAAAATGAAATTTCAGCTGATGTTTATTATGTATTTCGCTATGAAAATAATGATGACACATAACATTGTTTTTTGTCCTTTCTTCTGAACTATGACATTCCAAACGCATGAAAAAAAACGAGAAGAAGAATAAGAAGAAAGAATTACTTTATGTATGTGTCAACGGCATACATCCTACTTTCTTACTCTCTCTCTCTCTCTCTCTCTATGTCACTTATTTAACGAGAAAGAAAACCATTTTGTCTTAAATTGCATTTGACCAACGAGAAAAGGAAAAAGAAAGAGTTTTTTTTTGTAATAAAATCTTTTATGAGCACGTGCACATGGAGGTATGAAGGTGGAAAATATTTCTTTAATGGCACTTACCATATGTTATTAGTCAAATACACCGCTACATATCGTAGTGGTGTCAATGAACGATAATGATCAATCATCCAATCGGCAGACCAATGATGCATATTCGAAGTTGTAACACGTTGTATATTCAACATAGTATAACATATAAATATAAACTGAAGAAAAAAAACCAAAGAGAGTAGCGTTAATAATGCTCGCTGATGATGATGATGATGATGATGATCTAGAAATGTTGTGGGCGAACATACGCGAAAGAAGAAGAAAAAAAAGAAAAGAAAAAAAAAGATTCCTGTTGCAATAGCAAGCAACAACTAGCTCACTGAATGGGTGGGATCTTCGACGCGCTCGCTCGGTTGCTGTCAAAGAACAAATGCAAAAAAGAAACGCGCGGCGGATAATGGTAGTAGACCAAAGAATTGGAATGGCTAAAAATAGCGAAAAAGTACGCGTGCATATAGCATCGTCTTCTGTTTTTTTTTCTTAGCCGTGTGCGCGTATTCTAGAAACAGTAATGTTCTTTAGCTTTTCTTGTTTCGTCGACAACAACGACGACGACGACGATTGTTATTGAACAGAAATGCATGTTTATACTACTGAAAGAAATGGATAGATAGAGCACATACGTTCGGCGTGAACGATGAGGGTGATCGAGAGAAAAGTGTATGTGTGTGTGTGTGTGTTAGAGAGAAAAAAAAAGAAGTAAAGACTGTCTCATCATTCTACACATCCAGGGTTTGCATGCTTTTGTTGATGAGTAACAGAGCACGACGCAATAAAAGAAAAAGATTTTGGAATAGAAGAACATGAAATAAGCAAAGTTAGATATGGTGTGCGACAGTTGCATGTCTAGGTCTCATTCGAATAGATAGATAAATAGAATAAATAAATGAATGAATGAATCAATAGATATTCCCGATGTGTTTTTGTCATAGGCGACCTTGGAATAGATCTTAACGAGTACGATACTCACACTATGTCACTACCAATAATAACAGCATTACGATACATTTTTTTCTCTCTCTCCTTTATCTTAGGTTTTTTTTTTTCCTCTCTATCTTTTGACATGTGCGCAAAATACTACTATAGCTTAGAAGTAGACGTAGTCGTGTAAGAGATTGTTGCAATGGCGAAAAAGAGGATACACAATGACAAAAAAAAAACGAGCGAAGGCAAACTCGTTCTCTTCTCCTTTTTTTTTCCTGCTATACTACAACTACAACGACTACTGCCTGTCTGTCATTCTATTATTTCTTTCCCTTTTTTTTCCGCTCTTACGAGCCTTACAAGCTTTGTAATGTGTGCGTGTGAACACACAGAAATATAAGCGTTTTTTTTCAACTAAACTGAGCTGCTCAATGACGAAAGAACACACATATTGTGTGCCAATCATATACGCATATAGCATTGAAGATTTGTGTCGTTGGCCACTTGAACACACAAACAGACGAATGCTGTCAAATGACCCGATATGAATATATATATATATCAGTGAGGACAAAAAATCCAAGAAAAAAGATGAGTATAAAGGAGAAAAAAAAGCAAAGAGAAATAGAGAGAAAATATTGAAAACATCTCTCTTAATAGGAAATAAGTATAATAAAAAGAAAACTAAATCATAGCTATTGCTAACATATATAAGAATATTTATTTAAGGAAAATTTTTATCTTAATATTTATCCTTCAACAACTTTAAACGACATTAAACATTGATTGTCTGTTGGTTTTTTTTTCTAATGTCATGCAAACTATTATTTGAATAGCAATAACAACAAGAGATTGGTATGAACTTTCTAATTTCCGACACCTATGATCTATAACCAAATAGAACATATAGACACCTACACATAGAAGAAGAAAAAAAAGAAAATATCTAATTACTATTTTATAATAAATGTTAAAAATTCTATTTAGTGATAAAAATTTTCTTAAGATTGAATAAGATATAATTAATATAGTTCAAAGAAAAAAAATCTCGTTTTTCTGTTCTATAGATATTTATTTGACTTAAATAATAACACATCAAGTATTTTAGGTGATAAGAAATGGATTTCATACGTGTGCATATATTTTTTATATTATAAAAGAAATAATAATATTGATCTTTGCAATGACGATATTCATTCTCTCTCTCGGGGCATGTGAATAAGGAGCAATTGAATCATACAGATTAGACTCAATTTGTATTATTTCGCAACTTCAAATAAAATTATGTTTAGAGAATGTTAAATATTTTAAAAACAAAACAAAAAATGAGAATATACTTTGAAAATTAACCATTTTAATTTACAAATAATTTTTTCACACATGTTCATGCCGATCAACAATTAAAACAATTGTAAGTCTTACATTTGAGCACTTGAAACTACTTTCAGTAATCTAATATTGCTGTTGCATCGTCTAGCTTAAAATAGAACAATGTGCTAGACGTCCTATGACATAATACCAATTGGATCACGTACTTCAGCTTTAATTAGAAAGAAATTATACTATAAATACCATAGCCAGAGGCCGTTGGGTCACATTACAACGTACTGACGTTGATTCCACTGACTATGCATCTTATATAATGTCAATTAGCACAAACAGAATACTTGGCATCTGATGATATGTCTTTTAGACTGAAGTGCCTTTTAGCCAGAAAAATCTGTTTTTTACTATATTGTGTCTCTACACACATATAAAAATCTATCTGCTAAAAATAATTTCGTTTGAAAATTATTGTACATATAATACTAAGCCTATACGATTAAATATATCATCAACGAATGATAATAATTGTTTATTTATATATTATATTAGTATAAGAAAGCTAAAGATGTGAGAGCAAATTTTGTTAGATTTAAACTTGAATGATAGAAAGACGGTCTCTCTTCTTTCACATAAAATATGTTAAATGGTGAGTCTGTATGAACAATCGTTAATGTTTCTTTACCTCGTTTTTTTTCAAGTATGAAATATTATAAATTTTCAAATTACCAGCTAATTCGGCTTTTTTTCTTGTTGTTCACATAACGGCGTACCACGTAATTACATTAATGGAAATACATGAATTACTTGAAACTTATTTTGATGACAATAAACAATTGATTTACGAAATTATTCTACTATTTCGATTGTTTTCTCATGAATTTTATTCAATATTTGATCATTTCTAAACGTGTTTGTAAAGAAACTTTTTCACAATATTGGTTTTGAATGAAGTGATAGAGAACAGATGTATAATATGGACCTGAATTAAATGTTGAATTAATTAAACTGAGGTCACAAACTTTTGGATTTCGTTAACTGTTCGTGTGATATTAAATGACGTTGTTTCATATTCAGTGATTTACGATGTTGACAAAAACTACACATAAAAAAGGACATCCAAATCGTGTTTCGAAATGAATAAAATTCTGATTTGGAATTAAATTATTTAAAAATAGTGATGGTGAATACTTGAAATTTGTTTTAGTTGATTGAACTGTATCCAACTTTTCTGCATAATTGATACCTTCTACTACAGCATATCGATTTGTCGATTGTTGTTACATATATTCGAAAACTGCAGTTTCTCCTTAGTCACGAATAAATACATCGACTTGTGGATAATATTTTTCATGAGGGTGTGTGTGGGTGATATACACCTACACCCACATCCACACTTATACCTAGATCCATACCGAAGTACTGAAACCATCCTATTAGATCACAATTTTCGATCGTCAAAACAAAAAGTATTTTTGTTGAAATAGTTGCTCACATACATGTGGTTTATTATATGGTACGGTTATTTTCCAACTTGACGAAGTGACAGAACAGAAGAGTTCTTGAGTGATTTGTTTTTGTGAGTAAACATGCGACATTTGAAACGAAGATTACCTGAGTAAAAAGGAGTGTACATTAAAAATTGTTTTTTTTCGAGAGAAAAATAAAGTAACTACATTCTAGAAAAATCCGACTGCGTCATTCATTCTCATCTCCGACAACATCTATATAAAAAACGTTGCAAGAAGCTTCACGTACAGTAAATTTTGTTTGTGTGAATTAGAAATACTTCTCACAAGGATGAAATTTTCAAGTTTAATTTTAGTATTTTTCTACTATATTATAGTTTTAGTGTAAGTATTCAATATTATATTTAGAATATTAAATTCATTCTCATCTTTCTCTCTGATAGGAATATTTCCGAACAACAACAATTACCCAGTAATGAATTTAGAACTATTTTCATTCTTTTCTCTTGTTCTTCTCTTAGATAGCACAACGGTTTCAATATGTAATTTCACGGCATGTAACTCTCAACAGACACTATGTTCATCCAATCGTGATTGCGAATGTTTTTCGTTGACGATAAAGCCAAGTGTAGGAATTTGTGCTTTAGCCGTGTTGCGTTGTACCGATGTTGTCCGATGCAATACAGATAATCGAACATGTCCGATTGAAAATACAGTTTGTGTGAACAGTACACGTTGTAGTCAACCAGTCTGTTATCCACTAGCATTAGCAAATAAACTTGTTTGTCCAGGTAATACAGCAGTTAAACGATTGTGAGATGCTGAAGATGATTTTTTTCGTTTTTCTTCTTTGAATAGCTGCGACAACGACAACAACAGTACGAACCACCACAACAACAGCACGAACCATAACAACGAGTATGTATTTTTGTTTTTTAAAGTTGAGCACGATTGAAACCGCTAACATTCGATGGATTTACATTTCTTACTTACATCTCTTTTATAGCACATACAGGAGGCCTTACAAATACAACACCATCTGCAACAGGAGGTAAGTAAGGGTTTGGTGTGTTCCTCGTTATACCAAGGTTTACATGCATGTGGAATTCAAAGGTTCTATTCGAGTTTTTGACCTATCGATTCTTTCACTAGTCACAGTGAGAGGGTAAGAGGGTGTGGGTGAGGGGTTAGGGATCTTATCACCTCCTCCTTTTCAAGGAAGTCCCTCTCACTCACACTCTTGCCTCCCTTATTGTAATTAGTCGAATAGTAGAAAACTCTAAAATTCGAATTACGCACTATTCACAATTCGAAAGATATGTTGTAAGGTTTTAAAATTCGATTCAAATTAAGTATACCTTCCTTCCTCTTTTCGTGGGTGTTGGTATGGTTGACAGATAAATACTTTCTTCATACCAAAACACACATCCACACTCTCAAACCAGTGTAAGAAAAATAGTATTGGACACTTAAATAACTGTCACAAATAAATATCATATTTATTAAGATATTCCTGCGAGTAAAATGCTCTTCTATTATCAATTGTTTTTTTTCTTCTTTACATATGCATAAAATGACATGAAAAATTCGTATAATAGAGGAGCAACATGTCTGCATCAAAACGTTTTCTGTAACGTGAATAAAAATTTTTATCAAAAACGGCAAAATCATAGAATGATTATCCCTTACCCCAAATCATTTTTTAGATAATACTCCGTGTGGGGTAAATAAATTCTCAGACTCAAAACTTTTGAGTCAAAAGTGGTGACTAATTGGGAATTTTGATTTGGGGTTAATTTAATCTGGAGATTCTTCTGACATAATATATGTATATATGACATATCTTAATTCATTCTTATCTTGTGTACAGTGTCGTATCAAAATCAGAACAAAATTTCTCGAATCATAAAAATGTTTTGTAACACATCTGGTTACTAGATTTTAGTCACCAAAACGCATTTTGCATTGCTAATGATATATTTCTTATCATTTATAAATAACAGTTTATACAAAGCTATTTAAGTCGAGTATAGAAATGTAATACGTTTATCATCGACCAATTATAAGTTACTGACAATTTAACTGTGCTCTTTTTTCCGGGACCAATTTTGCGAGCCACAATTTAGAGTAAATGATAGTTATTTTTCGATCTCTTCGAAACAATGACAAGCCTTCTAACTCACTCCAGAAAATCTTAAATGATTATATTCTCAACAAGATGTCTATACCTGGCTTGGCAGACTATGCAAACTATTATTTACAAGTGATAAGAAATATATCATTAGCAATGCAAAATGCGTTTTGGTGACTAAAATCTAGTAACCAGATGTGTTACAAAACATTTTATGATTCGAGAAATTTTGTTCTGATTTTGATACGACACTGTACACAAGATAAGAATGAATTAAGATATGTCATATATACATATATTATGTCAGAAGAATCTCCAGATTAAATAAACCCCAAATCAAAATTCCCAATTAGTCACCGCTTTTGACTCAAAAGTTTTGAGTCTGATAATTTATTTACCTCACACGGAGTATTATCTAAAAAATGATTTTGGGGACCAGATTTGGGGTAAAGGATAATTTACCAAATCATAAGTATTTTTAGGGTATTTAAATCAGTTAGTTCTGACTGATCTCTCTTAATTTTCTTCATTTCAGCCGAATTTTAGTTATTCTGTAATAGTGAAGATAACGGCAAATGCTATCGAATAATTTTATCTGACTTTGATTATTAAGATCTAGTTGTTTCGCTTTTGAGCTCGTGACAGATAGTTCCATTTGAATCAAAATTCTCGAACGACAACATTATTTCTTTTCTTTCACACATTTGTGAATAGTGCATTTCAGATTTATAGCCGATAGTGATTGGCTTTTAGCATTGTTGTCCATATGATATTTATCTATTAATACTTTTCTTAAAGTTTAGGCTTTTGTAGTACTGTTTGTTGTAATGGTGGTAATGTTAATGGTACTACTTGTCTTTATGATCGAAGTAATGGTACTTGTTTTATTACTGGTGCTGATGCTGGTTATTTCATTCGTGGTGATGGTGGTTCTCTCGATAATAATATTGCTTATCAACCTTGTCCTTGAGACAGAATATAGTTTGGCCTGATTTTTCGCGCACCAACAGCAACAATTGCACATAAAATCAATCAGAAAGATTTATATTATGACTTTTTTTTGCGAAAATGAACATTATTCACAATTTGATTTTTTTAAAATAATCTGTGTGTGAGCAACTTTTTTTTTGTTCTCCTATTTTTCTACTAACTATCAAGGAATGACTTTTTTTATTCGCTACCATCCATTCTACTATATCCTTTTATTTCATTCAATTTTTATTCTAATTAGAAACTTAAATAAAAACTTAAATTCATAAGTTAATATATAATTGAATTACTTGCATAAGATGAACATAAGATGATTCAAAAATGGTGATAAAGGAAGAAATTAATAATAAGAGTCTGTGATGCTTCGACAGTGGGAATTGTCCTTATCGAACGTTGTACAAAGTTTGTTATTAACTTTTTTTTACCTTTTTTTTATCCAAATACGGTGTTAAAGATATGATCATAGGATAGCAGGATGATGCTACCTGTAAGAGAGATATACAGATTGTCTTCTTACTCGATCCCATCATAACCGTCTTGCACTTTCATGATAATTACACTTTCTCCGTACAGTTGTAATATACGTTTTTATGTTTATAGATGACTCATAAAATAAATCGATTCTTCAATATATCGTCTTTTCGAGTCATTGTCATTGTCATTGATAAACACTTCAGTTAAGTCCATTCATAGTTCTCAGAACAAAAAGTTATAAATGGAATGTTTCTGTCTAAACTCAGAAAAATTGAGACGTTTGTTTTGCATTAGTTTGAAAAATATAGGAAGACAGTTATTTTTCATTTCACTACATTAATGGTCTTTCATTTTATTAAAATAGATTTGTTTAATTAGCATTTACTTAATCACATACAGCTCAACGAAAATCAAAAATTGATAATAGTTATGTTGTTTCGACCAATATCTTCGTAGAAGGGGCTTTTTTCAATAGTAACTCGATTTCATTGTTTATGACTAAATGAAACTCAGTTTAGGATGTAAAAAATCTCATGTGAGAAAACAATTTCTTAGGGTGTGAGTGTGGGTGTGGGTAAATGACGTATATAGTATTCATAACTACACACCACATCCATGCCCAAGATGATCTTCTAAAGTACCAGAACATCGGGAGGAATCAAATATATTTCTTCTTTTCAATTATTCATTAATTTCCCTATGATTGAATTCGTATAGAAAAGTCAGAACAATTATCACTCACAACTTTGCAAATGATTGTTAAACAAGACTTTATTTAATTTTTTTTAGAAGACATACACAGAAACAGATTATTGATCACTGAAGCAAAAGCAAAAAATCGAGTACATCGATAATATTGAGACATTTACGATCATTTGTACGAATGGAACGACATAGAACTATACAAAAATGGTTTTGGGTGAAGATAATGTTGAACATCTTTGTTCGATTCCAAACAGAAGAGCGAACGTATAATTGGTATGAAAGCCACTGACAAACATCATCGACCAGTAGCAATAGTCAATGGCCGAACTGCATTTCGATTGTAAGTTACAGTGCTAACTCTGTTCATTGGTCGCATCCGAATAAGATTCTTCATTTTGCTCATTAACTCTGGTTGTGAGCTAAGACATATCATTGGCAAAAAAAGTGGAATGAAATACGGAGCGAATTGCATTGTTTCAAATTGATTAATCATGAATGACGGCTGTATATTCATTTCAATAAGGATTGTACTTACTAATGGTAACCAAAGTCCCAAATGAAGTGATGACATTACCCATAGTTGTAATACCATTCTACGATGACGTCGCCAGTTCACTCCTTGTTGTCGAGACATCTTTTGATAGATCACTCGAATAACTAACGTTACATTGGCCAATATAATGGTTACAATGGGCAGGATAATATTGAAGAGAAAAAGAAACTGACTTAAAGCCTCGATTCCATAATAACATGGAAAACCACAAAGAAGTAGATTAAAATCCCATACATTCGTACACCATGGACTGATCACTATTACCATGAAGTAAAATACTGGTGGCCAAATCAAACAGAAAACTATAGGAATGAAATGAAAAATCCATCTTTTCCATCGCTTATCAAATACTTGATGTGCATGAAAAATGATTAAATGTCGTTCGACAGAGATCCATGCACTTAAAAATAATCCGGCAGCGTTCAGTGAATATTCACAATATATCCACCATACACAATATCCATTTGTTGCTGGCGAAACATAGCTCAAGTAATAATAATTCATTTCCATCGGCAGTTGCAGAGTCAATTGCAAAAAATTAACGATAAGCAGGATGATCCATCCATGATTTTTGAGTTGTGCACTAATAGGACGATTTAAAGCAAAGTAAACAAACAGGATAACTGATATAAAGATTGCTGGAATTTCCAAAGTAATCATGAGAATAAATCTACTTCTGAATTCCATGATGATTATAAAAAGTAATGAGCAAAGAAATAAGTATTCTACTAGATGCTCTTTTCTTATTGAAGATGAGAAAGAAAAATGTAGTGCACATACATTTTAAGTTTATTTATTAATATATATGTTTGAATGTCAGCGAAGCATTCTTCTGAATTCCAAAACATACACTTTCACTAATTATTATATTCATAATCACCTTTTTTTTCTATTTCCTCTCTAGTCATTTCTGATTTAAAATACTTTAATCTTGACAGCAAAGGGAAGACTTTACGTGTTATAAATAGCTAATCTTAATTTTTGAAGTTAACATTTTCATTTTCTATTTCTCTATGTTTGGTATCTGTCGTATATGAAATTGGCAGAAAAATCATACTTTCTTTCTTTGTTAGACAGCCTTATATTGTGGAGATGTAACTACTTCAAACTCTGATTACTGACGTTAATGAAATTCCTTCTAATTATATATTATTTACATTTCATTTCTTTGGTTGATATCGTTAAAAACAACATCAATGCACTATAGCATACAAACGAAGAAATGTATTCGAGAAAAATAAATTATTTTAGTAGAAAGAAAGATAAATTCTGAATAACAATAGTAATAATTGTAGAATTTTTGATCTTGTCCGATAGCATAACAGTCATTAACAATACCATCAATCAAAAAATGAATAACAACTTCTGATAATATATCAATTGAAGTGACATCATAAACTTTGATTTTTAATCATTTTAATGTAATCTTGATAATTAATATAAATTGATGAGATAAATTCCAAAAGACAGTAACAGATGAAGAGTATATAATCATGTATGTTGCTTAAAAAACTGAAGTAAGTATAACTGCTTGATATGTGATAAACTAAATTCGAAAATTCTAGAATTATTATTTATCAAATAAATGATGTTTATTTACAATGCATCAAAATTTATCTTTCTTTCTACTAATGCAAATAAGGATTATTGAGATCCATAATACCGTTTGTTGAACGAAGAATTTAATAAACAACAACATAAGAAGTATTTGTTCAGATGGACCTACCTCCTGATAAATTATGTATGCATTTTTGAATACCATTCTCTTTGTGCAAAACGTTGTCTTAAGCGATTAAAAAATGGTGCCGTTTAAGATTGGTTCCGACAAATAATGACAAATTATTTTGATAGAATTTTCTTTTCATGTAGCATCTCAATTAAAGGTGGGTGTGGGTATGGATACTGCGTTCACCTAGCACTCACATCCACGCCCTCAATGGATCAGTGTGCATTTATAAGTATGCACTATGCATGTGATATTTGTCACATAGCCACTTTTAACAGTAAGAATTTGAGTGGTAGAGAATAGGTGTGAACGAGGGCCTGAGCCACTAGACGAGAATGTCACACACACACACTCATGCTGAATCAACAAGGCTGAGAGTTCTGCAATATTATAGTTGTAGAGCAAGTGAAGCTCTATCGAATATATTAGGCCAACATATCGTGTAATTCGGCTTTTTGAAATAATGATAAGCTCTGTTTTTCATGACGTTAGTGAACACTCAATCATTATATGAAGCACATTTTTTTCGGAGTTCAAATCAAGTTTAGGTTGATTCGATGCGCCTTTTCATGAGGATTTTAGATATAATCTCAGGTTTCATTCTCGACGTTTTTTTGATAGAGAAAACTACCAGAAGTTATCGATCAAAATATTCGAAAACGCTTCAATTTCAACATTTCAATAATAAAAATACTTTGGGTCTATCTTCGTAAAAACGAAATGCTTAAAATCAAAAACTCCACAAACCCTAGAAACTTTATCGCAATCAAATGTCACTGTTGTACAGTCTGGTTGAGATACGGTAGAATTACTTATTAATATTCAACAGAAACGCTGCGTGTAAGAAAATACCATTTAGAAAGTAAAAATATTTAACCATCAGTCACTTTGAATTTTTTCGATGGAATTTTTGTTGTTCTGTTTGATCAAATACAAACCAACTAAATATATGCGAGTCGATTCTTCTCTTCCGTAGTTTCTTTAGTTTTTCTTATGTATTGCCAAACAGAGACGTAATGTTGATGCATCAATCCGTAGATTACAAATACCAAATCGCTCTTTTTTAATCAAAACAATCAGACTATTTATTTTGTTTCGATTAATATTATCAATATTCAGAAATTTCTAAAACCTATATTAAAATATTAGTTGCATTTTATGACAAATAATTATTTTATGTTGATAGTTTTATTCGACTTAACCGATGTTTCTTTTAAAATATATTTAATAAAACTATCCAATTTTGATGGACAACAAATCAGATATGAATATCACAAAATATCAATTATCGTCCCATGCATGTCGGTTAAAACAGAATATATTTAAAAAAAATGGCATGTTATTATTTTTTAAAAGATGAAAGAAATTTCTTGTTTGATGTAAATGTCCGTCGGAAAAAGATTACTTGGCTTTTTCCGAATATAAAAGCAAATCGATGCATTTATTTGCTTCTCTCTTTCGTTCTTTATTTGTTAATCACTGTGAAAACAATTTTTTCTCTCGTATTATGCCTGTTATCAACAAACTGTAAACAAAATATATCAGAAGTAAAAAAATTACATGAAATAGTGTTATAACTATATTTCATTAATCAACATGTGGGCTTGGATAAGTAAAAGCTAATATCCACACCGACCCCATATAACAGAAATAAATGTTAGTTGTTGTACAAAAATTGTCATTTGTTGGTCGTCAAAACAATGTCAGATGGAAAAAAAAAGAATAACTAATATTTGTTGTTTGGCTTTAACTGAAAAATCCAAGTTGAGCTTTACATAAATAGTAAATGAAAAAATGAGAAATGTTTCTTTCAAATCTTTGATTAAAGAAGATACTCGTTTTAACTTAAGAATTAGTTTGCTTCTTTTCACATGGTTTCCTCACAGATTCATATGTTTCGTACGTTGAAAAATTTCTTTTTTACAATTAATGTTTTTCATCAAACTCGGGAGTATTTTGAGTGTAATCGATTGTGATTCAGAAAGTTTAATACTGTTCTGAGTGGTTAGATATATTATAAGTACTTTTTGGCGCTTTATTTAATTTTTTTTAGGACACATGCACAGAAACAGACTATATTGATCACTAAAACAAAAACAAAAAATCGAATACATAGATAATATTGAGACATTTACGATCATTTGTACGAATGGAACGACATAGAACTATACAAACATGGTTTTGGGTGAAGTTAATGTTGAACATTATCGTTAGACTCCAAATAGAAGAGAGAATGCACAATAGATATGCAAGTCACTAATAAACGTCATTGAGCAGCAGGAATAGTCACCAGTCGTCCTACGTTTGAATTTTAAGTTACAGCGGTAACTCTGTTCATTCGTCGAATCCGAATAAGATTCTTCATTTTGCTTACTAATTCTGGTTGTGAGCTAAGACATATCATTGGCAAAAAAAGTGGAATGAAATACGGAGCGAATCGCATTGTTTCCAATTGATTAATCATAAATGACGGTTGTACAGTCGTTTCAATAAGTGTTGTACTTACTAATGGTAACCAAAGTCCTAAATGAAGTGATGACATTACCCATAGTTGTAATACCATTCTACGATGACGTCGCCAATTGACTCCTTGTTGTCGGGACATCTTTTGATAGATCACTCGAATAACTAACGTTATATTGGCCAGTATAATGGTTACAATGGGCAGGATAATATTGAAGAGAAAAGCAAATTCACTTAAAGCCGCGTCTTCATAATAACATGGAAAACCACATAGAAGTCGATTATAATCCCATACATTCGTGCACCATGGATTGATCACTACTACGATGAAGTAAAATAGTGGCGCCCAAAACAAACAGAAAATTATAGGAATGAAATGAAAAATCCATCTTTTCCATCGCTTATCAAATACTTGATGTGCATGAAAAATGATTAAATGTCGTTCGACAGAGATCCATGCATTTAAAAATAATCCAGCAGCATTCAGTGAGTATTCACAATATGTCCACCATACACAATATCCATTTGTTGCTGGTGAAACGTAGTTCAAATAATAAAAACTCATTGGCATCGGCAGTTGCAGAGTCAATTGCAAAAAATTAACGATAAGTAGGATGATCCATCCATGATTTTTGAGTTGTGCACTAACCGGACGATTCAAAGCAAAGTAAACAAATAGGATAACTGATACAGAGATTGCTGGAATCTCCAAAACAACCATGGGAATAAATCTACTTCTGAATTCCATGATGGTTATAAAAAGTAATGAGCAAAGAAATAAGTATTCTACTAGATGCTCTTTTCTTATTGAAGACGAGAAAGAAAAATGTAGTGCACATATATTTTAAGTTTAATTATTAATATATATATCTGAATGTCATCGAAGCATTCTTCTGAATTCCAAAACGTATGTTTTCACTAATTATTGTATAAATAATCATCTGTTTTTCTATTTCACCTTCAGTCATTCCTAACTTGAAATATTATAATCTTGCAGGAAACGGAACACTTTACGCATTACGAATAGCTAATCTTAATTTTTGAAGTTAATATTTTTATCTGCACTTCCTCTATGTTTGAGATCTGTCATTTGTGAAATTGGCAGGAAAATCATACTTTCTTTCTTTGCTAGACAGTCATATACTGTGGAGATTTAGCTTCTTCAAACTCTGATTACTGACGTCAATCAAATTCCTTCTAATTATATATTATTTACATTTCATTTCGTTGATTGATATCGTTAAAAACAACATTAATGCACTATAGCATACAAACGAAGAAATGTATTTGAGAAAAATAAATTATTTTAGTAGAAGGAAAGATAAATTCTGAATAACAATAGTAATAATAATTGTAGAATGTTCGACCTTGTCCGATAGCATAACGGTCATTAACAATACCAAGTAGTATCATAAACTTTGATTTTTAATCATTTTAATGTAATCTTGATAATTAATATAAATTGATGAGATAAATTCCAAAAGACAGTAACAGATGAAGAGTATCTAACTATGTATGTTGCTTAAAAAACTCAAATAAGTATAACTGCTTGATATGTGATAAACTAAGGTTGAAAATTCTAGAATTATTATTTATCAAATAAATAATGTTTATTTACACTGCATCAAAATTTATCTTTCTGCCTTCTAATCCAAACGAAGAATTTAATAAACAACAGTATCGGACGTATTTGTTCAGATGAAACTATCTGAAACCGAATTATGTAGACATTTTAGAACGACATTGTCTTTGTGGAAAATGTTATCTTAAGTGATTAAAAAATGGTGCCGTTTGAGATTGTTTCCGGTAAATAATGACAAATTATTTTGATCGCATTTGAGTGTGGGTATGGATAATATAATCACCTAGCATTCTCACTCACACTATACCACATTTACACCCACACCCATCCAATACCACTTTTTCTCCTAGGTCTATGCAAACGCTGAGGAAACGCGTTCGGAACAAGTAGATCGGAGCATGTTCGCGCGTTCGCTCTGTCGTTTCAAACGCGTTCTGGATTGTCAGGATTAGTTATTGTAAACGGTTCACAAAAATATCAAACTAATGTTTTTCTTAAAACCAAGGTTACACATTAACCAGCATATTTTCGATTTTATTTTATAACAAAATGATACAACTAATGTTTGGATAGACAAAAAATGGTAATTGCCGTATTAATACACATAAAAACAATAAATAGCAAAATGAAAGTACACGAAATCTATAACCATAGAAGTTCACAATAAAAGATAAATAAAACAAACTTTATTTCTATATCATAGTCGAATGAAAACAAGATAAAAAATACCAAGTTCACGAAATGACAAAAAAAACAGACTAAACGTACTATATTTTACTAGTATTCATAAAAATATACAAGAAAATATTTTCTCTTTAGAAATGATTTGAGTTCACATAGTGTTATCCGCATACTCTATTGATTCTTCATCAATATTACGATCGCCATCATTATCTAATGTTAACACACCTATTTGTTTTTTATTTTCCAATCTGCAAAAATAAAACTGAGAGGTGAACGTATTAATGCCATTATTAAAGAAAACTTACGATTGCTTTTCTCAATAATTATGACCACGCCATTTATTACTTCTAATAATTTTTTCTTCGTTATCCTAAAAATCAATAATTTTATCATCATCATGATAGAATAAAGCAAAGCAGCGTGAACTGCAGCTAATTCTTTAGCTGCACGTCATGAAAATAATGCTGTAATGTAGGTTGTTTATCTTTGATTTTTTGTTCTGTCCTTTCAATGATTTCTTCATGTTTACAATCAATAATATCTTATTTGGAAAATAATATATTAATCAAATTTTTCATAAGACAAGCTGGAGTTGAAGGCAACGGAGTAGACAATAAATTATGACCATTGTATTTCTAAAATTTACGGATTATTAGAGAATTAGTATAGAATAATTTACAATAATGGGAAGTGCAACAAGTGGTTCATTTGATATTGGACATTAAAACAGAAATGAGAGTTCATGTCATTATTGCACTGACTATGTTTAATATGTAAATGTACTTCTGAATAATGTTATTAAAAAAAAGTTGAAGAAGTCATAATTGGAGAAATAATCGATCATCTCAAGAACTAGAGATGCTGTTAGGCTTATTCATCAATTAAACTAAACATTTATGTAGAATCCATGCATAAAAAACAACTATAATATATTTACTCAAAATATAAGAATCATTAAATATTCTTAAAAAAAAACACAATTTTTTTTAGAAAGATTTCTGTAAAATTCAAGTTATATAGGCGTTCTATTGTAACTATCATTTTTCATCATATAATTTATTAATGTCCTCTATGAGGAAGATAAGAACGTAATAAATACGTTCCAAACGAACGCCCTCTACTAAACGAATTTCGAACACGTTCAGAATACATTCCGAACGCGTTTTAATTCGTTCATACGCTCGGAACGCGGTTTCACTCCATTGGTCTCGACCTGGGCTTCGTTATTTTCATTCTTCATTTTTATTCAAACAAAGTTAGGCTTTCTTCATTCTTTTAAATATACTTCTGAAACTAATCGTTACTCAATAACTTATTTATTGCCTTATTCGATACACCAAACAAAAAAATTAACGGCAACCGTCAAAACTATACATTCACTCCACAACTACGAATTACTCTCCTAAGTCTCAGTTTTAAGGTAAGTTTCTCTTGATTTACTTTTATCATCGGAAAGCAATACAATGATTCATTTCTACGTCTTCTTTTTTCAGAATAATATTAATCAACCACATCCACTACCATATTCTTCGATCAATCATCTGTTTTGCAGATAATATAAGTTAGTAATATTAAATGATATCGATTGAGGTTGAAATATCTAATTTATTAATTTTGTATTTTCTTATGTAGATTCTTTTGCCATTCATTAAGATCTTGAGGGTCTGGGTAGAGAGATATACTGACACCCTTCGACACTCACATCTTCGCCCACCCTCAAGTTCCTGAATTACAAATAACGATAATATTCTCTTGTATTTAGATAAAACTCGCAAATTCTACAGTAACCGGCACACTTAATAAGAAGACATCAATATTTTACTGATGGATTATTTGAATCAAGCAACAAATACACAATATGGCTTTAGTGATATTCGGGCAGTCTTAATAGCTCAGCTGCAAAAATCACGCCAACAATCTCCTGAATTATTTTCGAAGGAAATTTATGTACTACCAGCTATCAATAGTCATGTCGAAGACCAATTGAAACATCAATTACAAGAAGAACGTGAAATTCATACAGACAAACGTATTCTTCTGATTCTTTGCTGTATAGACGATCTTCATTGGGTTGGAGTTTTAATCGAATTTCAAGCAGCTGATCATATTGTACGAGCCGAATATATTGATCCAGTTAGTGGATCTAATGTTATTGATCATTCATTACAAGAACAACTTGCTGAAGTTTATCCATCAGCTGTTTTTCAACTAAAGGATGGACTTAAGCATGCTGATCAAAAATGTAGTTCAGTATTAACTATTAAAAACTTATTAAATGCAGTTGGAAATAATCAACATTCAAGTATTCCGACATCGATAACGTCTAATCCAATATCAGGTAATAACTATGAACTCAGTGAAAAAGAGCAAGAACTAAACGATGGATTCAAAAAGTTCAAAATCCGAGATGTACCTGGGTTGTTACAGAGAATACAGAAAACAGAAGAACGAATCAGAGACTTTGAAAATGAAGAAAGAACAGAAGATGCCGTCAAAGAAAACATTACTTTGAAGGAACTACTGCAATTACAAAATCTGACAAATGACATTGCTCGGATGAAAGGCAAGCCTTCTATATTCATTCATAATAGTCAGTCGAAACTTGAAGAAATGACAGGAGAATTTAATAAGGGGTTAGGAAAATTCAAAATCCGAGATAAAGCTGGGTTATTACAAAGAATACAGAAAACAGAAGAACGAATCAAAGACTTTGAAGATGAAGAAAGAACAGACGATGTCGAGAAAGAAAATATTATTTTGAAAGAGCTTCGACAATTACAGTATCTGATGAATGAAATAAATGAATTGACGCAAAAGT
>CAJNOI010000071.1:233043-331937 GCA_905250115.1 Adineta steineri | reverse complement strand
ACAATTACAGTATCTGATGAATGAAATAAATGAATTGACGCAAAAGTCGTCTTCACCTGAGCAGGATAACCAACTGAAACTTCTTCAGCTGAGAAAAAAATTTGACAACGGATTAGTAAGATTTAAAGTTCGAGACGAAGCTGCGTTGTTACAAAGAATACAGAAAACAACAGAAAGAATTAAAGATTATGAAGATGAAGAAAGAACAGAAGATGCCCAGAAAGAAAATATTAATTTGGAGGAACTAATAAAACTACAAAATCTTGCCAAGGAGATTGACAAACTTTCGTCGATCATAATCCAATCTCAGTCGAAACCTATCATGGATACATTACAACCAGAGTCTGATATTAATCCATCACTACTGGGCCTACCAAATCACCCAGAGAAAAATATCTCGCACATCAAGGACCTACATGACGAAGCCAACGCTATGCCAGTTTGTGCTAGAAAAACTGTCATAGAACTTCTAGCGTATTTTGAGCAAAAATTATTAGGAGAAAATATAGCTTCACAAGATCAAGATACATTAATGTTATCAATACAGAAGCTGAAGGATCAGATGAAAAGAGAAGAATTATTGTCGGATAATATAAAAACTATTCTTCATAATTTGGAGACGCATTTAAATATCGATAACTATTCACGCATAGTGGGTTATTTGAACGAGCTTTTAAAAAAGTTTAGTTCGTTGAATGTGTTAGAAATACAGAAACTTACTGCAAAAGCAAAAGAAGCTGCCGAATTGATTAAGTATAAAGACATAGTTCTTTTGATAGGAACAACGGGTGCCGGTAAATCCACGACTATTCAGTTTCTTTCAGGTGCTAAAATGAAAGAAGTTCAAGTAGAAATTAGTCCTGGGATATACTTACAACATGTAACAGCAGTTGGATCAATTAAAAATCCAGATTTGAAAAACGTTGTTAGTAGCCCTCTGCAGAAGTCCGAGACACGATATATTGCACCTGTTACCGTTCAATTAAAAGACGTTTTAGGTCCTCACGAGTCCGGTGTAATTACATTTTGTGATGCACCAGGTTTTGGTGATACAGCAGGTCCTGAAGTCGATATCGCAAACAGTATAGGAGTTATTGAAGCCTTGAAAGGAACGAAAAGTGTGAAGTTATTGGCTTTGTCAAGTTACAAAAGTTTAGGCGACCGAGGGCAAGGTATTCAGAAATTGGCGCACATATTAATTAGTATGGTACATGGAATAGAAGACAAACTTGATGCTATCTACTATGCATTTACTAAATATCCAGAAAAAACAGATATACATGCTTTGTTATTAAGTATTAAAACTGATCAAGTAGATGGCGATGCAACCTTACAGTCTGATATTGTTTTTGTCAAGGTATTGAAAGATATGATTCGAAAAACGAAAAAAGGTGCTGACAAAATCAGTCCAACGACTGACAGCCCAAAAGAGTTAATTGAAAATTTGATGGATGTACGCGGTATTATGTATCCAGCAGAAGTTTTTCGATTCTCAATGAGTGAAGAAACACGTGCTACTATTTCTGATCACGTACAACGCGATAAATTTAGTATCATTTGTGCAATGAAACATAAAGATATTGATCTTGTATTGTATTATTTGGATGATTTACAAATTCTAAATGATCTAATGAAAGAAAGTTTTATTCGAGATATTTATAAAGAATCTGTTCGTTTCGTTAGTGAAAGTATTGATAATCATAGTATAGAAATAAAGGAAAAATTTAATCGTCTACTAGCCAGCCAAGATGGACTGCAAAGAAAAGATATTATAGAATACGAAAGTTCTATGAAATATCTTGAACATGCTCAAATATTGAAAAAACATTTAGGAACATCTTTATTATCACCTGCAGCATTGATTCAAAATATTATTACTAAACTTAATGAAATAGATCGTAGTTTAAATGAAGTAGAGTTACACAGTCCTTTTGTAACAATCTATTTAGATAATCTTCAAATGTTAAAAGATTCATTTGTCGAACTCAAAGAAAATTATAATAGTAGTTGTAAAAAATTTCAAAAGCATTTCAATGAATTAGTACAAAATGCACGTGATCTTATTCCAAATAATAATTTCACAGAAATTGCCGAAATTCTTCTTAATATATTTCAATCTGCACGTGCTTTGGAAAAACATTTGCATGAACAAGTTCAAAAAGCATATAGCAATACTGTCAAAGATTTCTTGAAATATCTAAATAGTTATTCTGAGAAAGCGGGACTAGTTTTAGCAAAAGTTAGATTAAATTCAGAAGAAGTTGAAACTATTAAAAACTATATGGAGATACTAAGATCAGCTAGGGAGAATGCTACAGTTCAAGAACATGTTTTGAGATATTTAAAACTATCAAAAAAAGAAATGACAAATTCAAATGAACATGAACCTCTCGAAGAGAACATCAAAAGTTTAAATGGAATTTACAATGAGTTTATCGTAAAGATAATCAACTATTTTAATGAAATTAATGTTCGAATTAAGCAACTTTTCGAAAGAAATGGAGATCAAGCCTTAGAACATATAAAATCATTAGTCGATGACATGGATGCTATTCGTATTATTCCCGAACTTGAATCAAAAACTGCTGGAACATACTATCAGACCATTGAGAATATTAGTAGTTATATGCGGGAAGTACAAGCAGATGCAGAAAAATTACTCAGTGCTATAGATCAACAAAGAGGCATTACCAATTTTAAATATCTTTCACGATCATTAGCACGTTTAAAAAATGCTGGATGGATCAATCAAATTAGTCCAGGGGCATATGATAATTTAATGCTTCGTATCAAAGACGAATTAGTACAATATGCTTCTCAGTTACAGAAAAAATTGATAAAAACAGATTTTAGCTTAAAATGTCCCGATAATGTACCTGTTGCAATGGAGATTGTTCAAAAAATAGAATCGATGAGAGATTTAGAGCGTAGTGTTCCAGAATTAGAAAAGTACAGAAAAGAAATTCTTGAACGATTTTCTAAATGCACACAAGATGTGTTCGATCGTATTCAAAAAAGTTTTGATTTACAAGATAAAGTCGTTTATCAGACAAAGAAACAATTAAAAGAATTAGAAGAAATAAAACGACAGTACGAAAATGTACATCCAGCTCGTGTATTTTTAAAAAACCAAGGTTATACCGATATTGACATGTTGAATAACGAAATTGAAGAAGTTAAAACTAAGCAAAAAGTACAACATGAACTAAAGGCAACTGTAGAATGTGCAAAAGAGAATGAGCCTAACAGATTGCATAAGATTGTTACAGAGTACGCGAATATATTGCATACACCGAAAGGTCTAATTGAAAATTTATCGAATAAGATCTTATCAAGATCTTCGAATTACAATGTTGAAGCTGATGCCTATTTACAGGATCACGGTTATGATCGTATTGAGTTAGTATACGAACAAATTACGCAACTCGATAACAAATATGATAATGACATTCAAAGAATTCAAGATGAGATTACAGAACTAAATAAGTCTCTGTGTCGCCTTGAATCCATAAAGAAAGAACATGATTCATTATTAACTACTCGTCATTCTTCATCTGAAGAAACTAGTTTTATTCTAGAGAAAGAATTCAATAGCTATGACTCACTTGATTACGCTATACAAGAGAGAACACAAATTATTAATGAACGTAGAAAAAGTAAACAAATCTATCACTTTACTGGTCGAATGGATGCTTCGATGGCAAATAATGCGATAGTGTATATAATCCAGTGTGAGAAAGTTAATCATGATAGTATAAGAGAAAGTGTCATGGATGTAAATGAAAATTTAGATAAATATGTTAGAGAATATGGTGATTTTTTAAAAAAACAAATAAATGAAAAATTTAATTATGTACGTAATGCAAACTCTGAAGGAGGTCCTTTTATATATTCCCAAGATTTAGAAATCTGTTTACAAGAATTATCATCATTTAGTAGATTTCCACATGTTTTCGAACGTATTAATGCTGCTGAAACTATAGAAAAATTACATCAAGAATTTCTTGATTTTCATCGTAATTTAAATGCGAAAATGGAGGAATATAAAGTTTCGGGTAAACTTAAAGAATTAAAAGATCAACTAATCATTGCTCAAGCACTAACTTGTGTTGACCGTTTCTGTGTGAACGTTTTTGCCGGAAATGGATTTGCAGCTTTGTATAAACAATATCAAGGAGAAATATATAGAGAGTGCAAAGTAGCATATAGAACTGTCTTGGATTATATATCGAAAGGCGATTATGCTAATGCAGATATAGTATTATCGGATATCGAAAATAATCCATTGAATCAAAAAGATAAAACTCAAATTACGCATGATCTACAGTGTTCATTAAATAAGTTGATGAAGGACACAAGAAGTATCGTAAATTGGCTCGATGGAAAAATCGAAAGAGAAGATAATCGAATTCAGATAACACAAATCAAAGAAAACATTGATAAAATTCGAATTGCTTGCAATAAAAACAGTATTATCGAACTTCTTGATGGAAATCTTAAAGAAAATCTTCGAGCGTTTGAAAGTCAAATTAATGACATTTTAGCTGAAATTATTTTGCGAGGACTCGGATCTATTGAAGCATTTATGGAGGCTGATAGTTTCTCAGAAACGGAGCAAGGTATGGAAACTTTGAGTCAAGTACAGCGTGAATTAGCGGGATATTGTACATCAGACAATGTGCAAAAAAAAAGTAAAGAATTAAGAAGCAAATTAGATGATATAGTTAATGGCGTTTTAGAACGAACTGAGATTTCCAATATTAATCAGTTTTCTATTAATCCGCCTAAAGATCTTTTAGCTAAATTGAAAGCGGTTGCTGCCCATGGTAGTGCAAGATTTACTCAGGCATACACTTTAATGTTAGCGAAAACTCGACAAACGTTCAGTCTAGCGATAGAAGATGTACGCAAGGCACCTTTGAATGAACGTTCTGCGAAAATCAGCTCACTAAATTATGCTCTCTGCTTTTTACCCGACGATCTTCAGATGCAGTTTAAACAGCAGATTGATGAATTGAACAAGCTAATCGAGAAAGAAAAAGAAGAATATAAACAGGAACTAGTTACTTCGGTCGTGACTGTAGACGATGATGAACATGGGATTATGAAGATAAGACATCTAGCAGAACGGTATAGCAAACAAAACATGCCTGATTTCCTGAAAAGATTACGTGAAGAATGTATTAAGAAATTACAAATGTACCGAACGAACATACAGAAATCATTAGATGAGCAAAACATTCAATCTGCTATTGATATCACAAAAAAAATAATAAAATACGAAGAACATCTTGGCGATTATATTTCAGAAATTAAAGCTATTTCGGAAAATATTCGTGTTCTCATGATTAAACGACTTTCCAATTGTTGTGATACTCTCAGCAACATATCTTCGATTGAACAGACATCAACACTTGAAAAGGCTTTTACCGATATAATAATTTATCTTGAGTTTTCGAACACATTGAGTACGCGAATTGAAGAATTTTTTCCAAATGAAATCATGCAAAATATTCGAGAAGCATTTCGAAAAGTATCAGAATATTTAATTAATAATTCTGAAAAATTTCAAAGTGCTTTAAAAGATATGAACCCTATTAAACTATATGAAACCATGTTAATATCGAAAAAATGGCAAACATTATTAGACACAGTTAGTCGATGTTCTTTAAATCATAATTTAGTACAAAATTTTTTAAAAGAAATGAAAAAAATTATTTCATACAAAAGTATGATTAGTGAACTTGAACAAATGATCGATAATCTAAAGAGTCAATTGAACGTTGAATTTATAACTGATGAGACGATCCGATTTGAAGCAGAGCGTGACGATTTATTTAATAATCTGCGGAATATATTAAGTATATTAAAAAATATAGATACTAAGTTTAAGGATGTTTTATTGTTACCAATTGATATGGATACATTTGAAAAGAATATTAAAGAAAAAATCGAGAAAATTACGAGTCAATTGATGGGTAAAGCATCAAAAGCCGAACTCTTGGCTAAGGATGCAGATGATTTCCGCACGTACTATAATCACCTTGCGTCGTTTGACAAATATATACATCTCTCGGGACTTAATGTCAAACAAATTTTAGATGATTCTCAAGAGAAAATTCTTGAAAAAATCCGTCCTTTAAAGAAAGAAATAAAAGAATCTAATTATGATGTTTCAAAACTTTCCAGCACATTAATCAAAATAAAATTTTTCGCTGAAAATTTATCAATGTTTGAGAAATATATTAATGATGAAATTGATGATGTACTCCAGCATTATAAACAAAGTCAAGGTCCTGTCGGTATTGCAAGTTTATCTGTAGAATTAGAGAAAACGGACATAGGTGCACGATTAATTAGCGAACATTCTAGTTTAAGTGGAGAAGATTGGAGAAGACGTCGAGAAAAAATGCAAAAACAGGATGACCTTGAATATTTAATAGAAAAGTTAACTGGAACAGATTTAGCTAAGGAAAATTTGCGTTTGCGTTATTGCACCTTTAAAAAAACATACGATGAATTATTGTCTAATTTTTTGAAATTACTTACACAGAACAATAAGAAAGAACCTGATTTAGAAATATTGATTTCCGAAACCAGACGTCTGACTAGTACAGTAACTAAAACATCTAATTCTGTAACATGGACTCAACATTTTAAAGATGATATTCCTACACTTTTGGCATATATATTTGCTATTTGGACTTTGAAAAATACTCAACATTATAATACAATGCGTGGTATTGACGAATCTAAATCTTATTTATTAATGCCACATGTTGGACAGGTCATCGCTATTTTTCGGTTACTTGGTCTTGGTTATGAAATAGAGAAAAAAGATCCACTATTTGGAAGAACTTATTCAAAAAAAGCATCCGATGATTTAGTGAATAACTTAGTCGAAGTAGGTACAGGTGAAGGTAAATCAGTTATATTAGCAATCACTGCTTGCGTTTTTGCTCTTACTGGAGTTGATGTCAATTGTTCTTGTTATAGTGAAGTTTTAAGTACACGTGATAAGAATGATTTTGCATCAGTTTTCCGAGCACTTGGAATAGAAGAACGAATTGAATATGGTACTTTTAATAAATTATGTGAACAATTATTGAACGAACAATGTAATGTAAGAGAAAAAGTGTGTGATATGATTGTAACGAATAAAAAACAATTAGATGTCACTGACACATCATCGTGTAGACGTTCAAAAGTACTGTTAATTGATGAAGTAGATGTTTTTCTAAGTGATAAATATTATGGTGGAATGTACATACCATCAGTTTATCTAAAAGATCCTTCAATAAAAGCATTATTAGATTCTATCTGGCAAAATAAGACATTACGATCATTAAATAGTGTCAAGGTGCTGCCCACATACCAAGCTTGTGTAGCTAAATATAGTAATTGGATTTTTCTTTTTGATGAAGCTATAAAAGATATGTTAGCTGCTTTACAATCATATCAATCGTCAACATATATAGTTCAAAATGATAAGATTGTCTATGTCGAAGGTGAATCTATAGTTGATAATGTTGTTCGTGGTTATGATACAGTTTGGGCATATTATCATGAAAATGAAAAGGGTAGTATCAGTCATAATAGTCTAAATGAAAATGTCGGTATTCTTATTAACTGTGGAACATTTTCTTATGCTGAAATGCCTCATGATTTTGCATATATCGGTGGTGTAACTGGTACTTTGACAACACTTGCTAAGGTAGAAAAGAAAATATTAAAAGATGTATATGTAATCGATAAAATGACGTATATGCCATCAGTTTTTGGAAGTACCAATCGTAGCTATAATCCAATGACTGATGTACGTGTAATACTTGATGAGAGTGAATATTTTATGGAAATTTTTGGAGAAATTCAAAGAGTATGTAATGTAGATCGGGCGATTCTAGTATTTTTTGAATCAGAAGATAAATTAATAGAATTTTATAATTCTAAAGAATTATCTACTAGAAAACAAGACGTTCAAATAATAATGGAAAAAGTGGCTGTAAAAGACAGAGAATTATGCGTGAAACGTGCTGCTACAATTGGTAAAGTGACACTATTAACTCGAACATTTGGACGAGGAACTGATTTTATTTGTCGTAATCAAGACCTATTACTGAATGGTGGTATTCATGTTCTTCAGTCATTCTTTTCTGAAGAGTTATCTGAAGAGTATCAAATCATGGGAAGAGGAGCGCGACAAGGAGATAGAGGTTCTTATCGGATGATTTTGCTAGGTAAAGATTTAGAATGGGTAGTAGGTCCCTCTTGGAAAGAAGATCTTTCGAGAATAATGGGTGATAAACTTTACGATACGTTGAATCGAGCTCGTAGTGCCCGTTATGAGAGTAAATGTGGTGCAAAAGAACTGGGTATTGCACAATGTAAGGCTGAGCATAAAGCATCGAAAGAATTTATGAATGCATTAATGACAGGAGACATCGATCTCATAAAAACGTTTTTAGCTAAGCAAAATCAAGGAGCAAATATAGTTGCAGATTCTTCACGTACAGTTTTGCTAATGGATGCTACAGGATCTATGTCTAGTTTACTATCTGCTGCTAAAGAAACAGTATGTACGATGTTTGAACGTGCTTCAATTGTTTTAGCAGAAAAAGGACTACCTGATGATGCGTTTCAAATGCAATTTGTAATTTATAGAGACTATGATTGTAAAGAAGATGGAATTCTTCAGAGTTCTTCTTGGGAAACTAAGCCAAGTAACTTAAGAAATTTCATGACAAAAGTTACGGCTATGGGCGGTGGTGATTATGAAGAAGCTATTGAGATAGGACTTTGGCATGCGGTTCAGCAGAGTGAACAACCAGAGGAATTATCTCAAGTGATTTTGATAGGAGATGCACCCGCAAAAGATACGCTAGCAATAAACAGAGACAGAAACGCTACTGGTGGTGATGCGTATTGGAGTAAAACTAAATATAAAACGCCAACTCATTATATAACGGAATTAGAAAAGCTAAAAGTTAAAGATATTCCCGTTCATGCATTTTATCTTCATGCGGGAGCAGAAAAAAACTTTCGGAAAATAGCAAGTGAGACATTAGGACGTTGCGAGCCGTTAAACATCAATTCTCCTCAAGGTGCTGAAAAGTTGACTCAGTTTGTAACTGAAGAAGTTCTGAGAATATCAGCAGGTGATGAAGGAGATGAGGTAGTAGCACTATATAGAGCTAAGTATGTGAAGACAACGTTTACATCCTAAAAATGATTTATAAGACATATTTCTCTCATTTTAAGTTTAAATTATATTAATAAAAATCATAAGTTTTCAAAGCTGATTTCGTTCTTCTTATAAGTAGAGAGTTGCCTTAAATATTGTACGCAACATATCCCAATAAAAAAAATGTAAACACATAATGTCACCCGTTATTCATTCTTTTGTTAATAATTGAGCTCAGTTCCCTTTTGTTGTGCCTTTTTTTCTTTGTTTCTTTCCCTTTTGTCTTTTTGATTTGTATTGAAACTTGTCCATTACCATTATTCTTTTTGTATCCCATTTTATTCTGCTTTTTATGTAATTGTAAACTATGTGCTTTTAAATAAACCAAACTAACCTTATTGTTATCAGTATCGAATATATTTCAATTGCAATGCAAATTTAACGAATCATTCATATGTTTTATAGTAAATTATTTGTACTGAATCAACTGGATTTTTATTTATTCATTGAAAGTAATTTCAAATAATATCGATCTAATACCTATCTGAACAATATATTTTTTTGTCAATTATAAATAAAACATTAAAATGAGCCACTAAACAAACACTTATATACACAAAGAAAAGACAATCAAACGGTGAATTTTGCTGGATTTTTTATGAAAGAACAATGATTTTTGTATGACTAGATTTGATTTGCTTATGTGTCACTTGAATTATTCATGTTCTTCTGGTATGGTAATTTTTCGTTCTTTATTAGTTCGTCCACCAAGACATTTTTGAAAAAACTGTCGTTGATAATGAAGAAAATCATTATATATAATTGGATCTTCTTCAAAATAATGACTAGCATCTGGATAAACCTGTTTTTTTTTGTAATAAAAAAAATTAAAATTATTTTTTTAAAGATAATTTTCGATTATACTTTGAAATCAAAATTCATATCAGTATTAGTGAATGATTTAGCTAATGTTGCTGAATGTTTAAAATGTACAATTTCTAAAAGAAGAAGAGGAAAAAATCCTTTAAAAATTATATTTATTCTTTACCATCTGCTGTTCCATGTACAATAGCTAAACTTTTATTTTGAATATTGAATCGATGAGACTTGAAAAATAAAAAATAAAAAACCGAAGTTTTACTTTTCAGTTACTTACTGATTTAAAATCCATATTTATTCCATTAATCTGTTCGCTAAAAGTTGCATCTATAACATTAATATTGTTAATTAAATATTTATATATATAGAATTAAAACTTACAATAATACGATAAGTCATATACAGGTGATTGAAGAAATGCACATATATATTCATCTTTATTTTTATTATTTTCTTCTAATAGTTTTAATGCAATAATAGCAGCTGGACCCTAGATAAAATGAATTGAAATACTAAATGATTATTTATAAAAATCCTTACTTGTGCTCTAAGTCCGAATCTTGTATTATTCAAAGTTTCACTAAATTTTTTATCATTCCATTTCAAATGTCTATATAAAATAATATAATAATAATAAAAAAATTCGTTTAATTCTATTCTTACTGTGCAACTTTAAGATAATCTTCATGTTGTCGTTCAAACCAATTTTGAAAATTAGATTTCAAATAACTTTCATCTTGTCCTGTACTACCATGTGCATCAAATAAAACAATACTAATATTATCTTGAATAACTTGAATAAAACTAAACAAAGTAAAATAGATTTTCATATAATATTTTTTTGACTCTATTGTTATACTCGGCTAATGGTAAAATATATTTTTTATTCACACGTTGATCGTACAATCGATTATTTCTAGAAAAATAATCAATAATATTCAATTGAATTCAGAATTTCTTACATTGTTACAATAACTGGATATGATGCAATTGTTTTATTCGGAGTATAATTTGGAGGTAAAATAATCATACCATTACCGACTATTTAATTTATAACAGTAATAAATCTAATCAGAGATGTTATATTATCTTTACCTGTATTTTTGTCATCTAATGGTACTGAAAAATAACCAATATAAGGCATCAATCGTTCAGTTGTCCATTCTCGAAATGGTTCATTATCATTGATAAGTACTGAAAAATAAAATCAATTTCAATCGACATATTAATTTCTTTTTTTTACCGAGCTTGTCCGTTTGATTATATAATGTTGAATAAGGAATTGATGGTCCGAAGCATTCTAATATATGATAACTTCCTTTCCCCAGACTAAATTGAGCATTAGCATATCCACATGAATCATTACAGGATAAACATTCAATATCTGTATTATTATCTGTACATGTCCATCTAGTTTTTAACAGAACAAAATAAACTTTAAACAAAAAAAAACAAATATATTCTTACCGATAAAGTTGTTTTTCTAAAGTATCATTTTGATATGATCCAGTGAAATAAACTCGATTGAAATTATCAACATGAATTATTTCATCTGCATTTATATCTTCTGATGATTTTGCATTGATTTGTGGATACTAAAAATAAATTTCGTTATTCAAATTTTTGTTTTATTATTCAGTAACATACAGATTGATTAAAATGTATTCGTACAACCCGTGGAAATGATTTTTGTATCGACGATTTATCGCTATTTAATAAATCGAAACGTATTATATAAGCATATGTTCCATTGAACGAAAAATATGGTTTTAGAAATCGTGCTAATAAATATCCTTTTCCTGTCTCTTCAATAAATTTTGATTTCAAAATTATTTTATCAGCAACAATTTCATATAGTTGAATGACACTTGAATTTCGTATACGATTACCATACACAATTGAAAAATATGTGTCATGATACCAAACAATATGATAAATGTATACATCAGATATTTTTCTAAATTAAAAGAAGATGAATACGAAAAAACAACAACAGAATAAATCTTACAATTTTTCATATTCAATGGGTCGTGGTACTCGAATAGTTTTTTTCGATCTGGTATTGAAAATATAAACATCAAGTAATGGAATTGGATCATTATATTTCGGATATGGTACAGAATATAAGTCATCATTTTCAGATATAAAATCATATTTTAAATAATAATTTTTAGGTACATTTGTTAGATTTATTTTAATAAAAGCTAAATAACGATCTGTTGGTGACCAGAATAAAAGATTATTTCGATTGAAAATTTCATCTAGGACAAAAAAATGAAGTTTTGTTTTAGAATACAATAAAAAAAAACTATGAATGCATCTCAGAGATGTCTATCGCGGTTAGCAACCTGCCGCACCGCTGCCACGATGGTCAAAAAAAAGTGAGCTAGAAATTTGGAGTTTACGGATGTCTAGTTTTCAACGAAAATCTCAGCTCAGAACTTGAACTGTCTGTTTCTGATTGCTCATATAAATACTCTTGGTTATTCTGAATCGACCGATGTTATTCAAGAAAAAAAAATGCAGTTAAACTTTGGAATTTACTGAAATACCACGAAGTCGTAAACTCCAAATTTCGAGCTCACTTTTTGTGACGTACCGCGATAGTATTTCGAAAAATCTTTGGATTTCGAAGGCTGTGACTAGTTTAAACTAGAATGGCTCCTGCCAATCAATAAGATCGCGCCGCGATGGACAGCTCTGATGCATCTTAATTGCTCTAGACTTCCTGAAAGTTCATTGTATTTCCGTCGACATCTCTACTACAAATTTGGTATATTTGATTTTTAATCTTACATTCATAAATCCATTCGACAAGACCATTATGAATAGTATTTCGATTACCATCTGATGTTATTCTATAACTTGTTTTTCTTGTAATATTATATATATAAATATCAAAATTATGAATAAATGCCTGGGGAAAAAACATAACATTATTGACATGATCAGATACAAAAAGATAACATACGAATAGATTATCTGAATGAGAATAGACTACAGTTGATACGGCTAGTTTCTGATTATCTGTAGATATTATTGATGCAATTAATTTTGTCTTCTCATAAATATCATATTGATATTCCGTATAATACGGACGAATCTAATTTATGAAAAACAGATCAAATCAGATTTAAATTTGAATTTTGATTACTTTTTCTTTTTTAATTGGTACAAGAATATATCGAGTTAATGGTGAAACTATTCCATGATCAATATATTCCTGCTGTATAAAATCTGTTTTAAATAATAATTTATTTGTCAGTGTATCACAATTATAAATCCATATTGAATTATTTGTATTCAAATATGAAAAATATTTATTAGATATCCATGTACCATTCCAACTATTTTTTTATAAAAATCAAATTAAATCAAAATACAAAAATATATTTACGGTTTAGGTGGTTTAATTTTAAATATATCTTGTTCAGTAATTGTAAGGTATGGTTTTCTATATGGAATTTCTTCTGCAAAAAAATAATTATATCGAAAGAAAAATAAAAAATCTTTCTTACGCTTATTTGTTAACACGATTGCTCCAAGAATCAATGAACAAACAAAGGCAATAACAATAAATGCAATACTTAATCCTTTCCAATTTTGTTTTTTACTTGAACCACCAACCAATTCCTAGACAATAAAATTTATTTGTATATTAATTAATTCATAAAAATAGTTTATCACATAAAAAATACAAAGTCTTACAAAATTCGTTTTTTGTTTCTCAGATAAAAACATTGCTGATTCTATTCAAAGCAAATAAACTACACTTCTATGATTCGTAAAAAAAAGTACTTTTCTGCTTGTCTAATCTTATTTCTGTTTACATTCTGACTAGAATGACATAAGAAATAATTAGCTATTATTTTGTATACAAGATTTCTTTAACCTAAAATAATTAAAATGATATTTTGAATTGTTACTATCATTATTGAATCTTTCAAGTAATTATATGTTCGTAAGAAAGTAAACTAACTTTATAATAAATTGATTTAACCATTACTGGATAATATATGAAATTTATATATAATCTTAATCGTTGCTACTATTGAAATGGAATAATAATAATGGGTAAGATAAAGAACACAGCAAAATGAGCAGTTAGATGATAGCAATGATAAAGATTAATATTGCTTTTTTTTTTATTCCTTTTAGCTTACTTCTCCCTTTTTTTATTACACTACACATATATCTATTTATAGAGACATACTTGATTCTATATTACAATTACTAAGTTAATAATAATCAATTGAATACTCCACTTGTTTTTATTATTAGTTAACAAGTACTGACTGCTAATTCTAAGATATGTCATATACATTTTCTTCTCAATTGTTAGCTGACAGTCGTATTACTATCAGTTCATGAATATTTACATTTTTACTCAGTTTCTCAGAAGAACTATTGAGAATAAAAGTCTTCAAAAAAGATGTATTAAAACTTTACCTGTATATATCTAGCTGGTTGATTTTCACGTATATGATACAAAATAGAAATCATTATTTTACTTTTTTAAATACTAAATATCCTAAAGTGTTCTTTGACTTTATAGTAGAAAAAAATTATTAAACGTTTATTTAAATTGTCAATCTGTCATCTTTAAAAATTTTAATTGATTTACTTACTGTCATAATACATGCACCAAGTAGAAAATTACGTACAGAATCACCCATTCCCCCCATTCAAATAAAAAAAATGTTTTTTTTCTCAAACTAGTCTATTACTTTTATGCAAAGTTCGGTAAAATGCAATGAAGTACCTAACGCACGTTATCGATAATTATGTATTTAAACTAGATAATTGCATTCATTGAGAAAAAAGGAAAAAAAATAATAAATGAAGTATAAGATATTGTTTGCGACATGCTATTTTCACTAAATCATTATAATAATTTAAATATGTTAACATAGAAGTATTTCATGATTGCTTATATTATTTTGCAAAGAAATTGAATTTCTTACTGATAGAAAATATCTGCTACATTCAGATTCTTCTATGTCTATATATAGATTTAACTTGAAATATAAAACAAGTACAAGCTTGAATCTATTAGGATTCTAGTCTAAATAAATATCTATATCCAGGTTAATATTATAAACATTGATAAAAGAATAATAAACAAGATACCTAGATTTTTTTTATTCGATATTAAAATTCTCATACTATTTCCATGGAGAACAAATATGAATACTTGAATAATAAAATATTTTAATTGAGGAAATAACAGAAAAGAGGTTATTATTATCATGATGAAAAGTAAGATAAAAAAAAATAATTGTAAATTTAGTTTGGAGGAAATATATTAATCTATCATCACGCATTGTATAAAACTAAGAACATGTTTTTTTGTTGTTGATGTTATAGATCATGAATAATATTACAATATCGTGTTCTTTCTAATTCAATTTATTTAGTTCTCAAATTAATATAGTCATAAAACGTCTATAAAATCATGATTTGAATCTAACGTAACCACTTCCTTATTAGATTATCCAATGTAAGATAAAAATAGATTATATTTTTATAAAATTCTTGTTATCATACACTTTTAGATGAATCTGACTACTGATTCTTTAATCTTTTTTATATAGAACTTATTCCCAAGGGTATAAATAAAACATGTTAACTAAAAGTCGTTTATTCGTTTGCTATTATCCCAATATTTCTACATTAATTTCCTTGGATTCTATTCTATTTATTATTTTAAATTGACATATCTATTAATCAGTCAAGTTACAAACATCTCTTTGTATTAGTCAAGATTATCTGTCATTGTGTAGTATGTACACATTCGTTTACAAAGTCTTTAATCAAGAGTTGATTAGGATACTAAACTATTTTTACTTCAAATATAATTTCTTCGGACATGAAAACATTACTTTTATATCTACTATCTATTATATATGTTTATTTAATATTAATTTACCATTATTGATGAAGAAAAATAAATAAACATTGTAGAATTATTTACCTGCTCAGCATAGGCACTACTTTTGGCAATATCCTCATCCATCTTTGAAATTATCTATATTAATAATCTTATCAATACTATAACAACAATTCTATGATTATCATACATTGAATATTGTTGATGTTAATCTAGAGATAGAAATACAATTGTACTTATTTATTAATACGACAATAGACATTGACATGAAATAAGAACTCATTCGGAGATAGCAAAATAAACATCTATCTAGTCTAGTATGCTAGCAAAAAAAAAGACAGTAAATGAGATTGTCCCCAAGGAAATATGAACAAATAACTAAGAGAACGATGAAGCGATTTTTTTTCGGAAAGCAAATTTTTTCTCGTCTTCCTCTATTCTTTTGTTCTATTATTGACGACGAATAACGATAATTATTATCGGAAAAAAGATCTCATCATCATCATCATCATCATAGTCATGTACATCAAAAAACGTTACGTCTGATTCTTTTTTCTATCTCGTAATATTCTTCAATATCTGCAATGCTTATTTACAATCACCGAGTACTCAAGAACCCAAAGAAAATATCCATTCACTATATCTATAATTGATTCCATATCTTTTTTTTGAGTTGACATATAATAATAAGAGCAGCCAAATAATGGCACTAGGAAAATCCATAAATACCAAATCTCGAAAGTTCATGGTGTAAACATGTTACGATAGAATAAGAAAGTGTTTAGAAAATCTTAAGAAATTAATGTATAAACAAAAAAATAGATTAAAGTTTGAAAAACAAAATAGTCTAGACATAGAACTAACTACTTATGATGAGTTTACCATAATTACGTATATGTATTGATTGTTTTACCAACGATAAGTTATTTGCAATACCAACTTTGCACAGGAAAAAATTAATGATGGGTATTGTCGGCAGCAAAAAACACTGAAACAGTTGCACAGATGAACAGATTAGTCATTTTGTAGAATAATATATCATTATTGTTTAACCTACAATAATAGATATTTGTGTTTTTACAATAATATATTCTTTTCATCAACTTGACACGATAATTTTAATTATATACTCAACAATGAAATTAGGTAGTTACAAAGATTAGTTATTAATTCATGAATATATGTTTTGTTAGTAAAATAAATAAATTTTTTTTTGTTCTTTAATCATGTCTATATTGAATATATTTTTAATAAATACGTCAAATCATTAGATTAGATTCTTCTCTTTTCTATCAACATCAGTAATGATACATTTCGACGCTAAACGGAGATTAAATATCTTGTATTAAAGAACTAATTGAGAGCATTTACACAACTAGTAGAGTGTACATAGTTCTACACCCGCAAGGGATCATTTTTTTTCCTCTCCTCTTCTTCATTCTATTATAAACAATCAGCAAATACTGATAGTTCATGAATACTGTTTATATCAAATCTATTTTCCTCGAACTACTCTGTATTACAAAACTAATACACAATTAAATTATAAAATAAATTTACAATCTACACATTTGCTATCCATGTTGTTATTTTAATTATTATACGATCTAATGTTATCTATTTAATTGAGTTATAATAACGAAAACTACTTTAATATGAAATTAATTAGAGCCATAGAAAAATTTCGAATTAGTAGGGGTTTCTTTTTTCTTACCAGTAGAAAATGTTGAAGTGAATCAATACGTGTCATTTTTCAGTTCTGTGATTCCATAATAGGTAAATCAACTCCTTAATTAGTCATGTCCGACTTCTAATAACTATGAGAATAATATAACAATGCTTTTTAGTATTTATTTTCATAAACTTTCTCTCTCTCCCTCTCTCTGTCTGCTTTTTTTTATCCATTCAGACGAATAGTATATTTTATAGAACCACAAATTATATATCAGCTTTCCATAGTTATTAACTGTAAATGTCATCCGTTTCTTGCATTATATTCGTTTTATTATCTCGTATGTCTAGGGAAAAAATATATATATATTACATAAACATCGAGAACAGCACAAGTAGATCTACGAATAAATTATTATAACGCTTGATAATTATTCAAGTTCGTTTTGATAGCACAGTTAGAGGCCAATGTTAGTTGCTTATATACGATAGCACTATTCATTACATGAAGAAAAAAAATCTAATAATTTTATTGTAGAAGACGAAAACATTGAATAAATATGTCAAATACAAACACACAATGAATAAAATATGTCAATATATAGATATACACTTTACAAACAACATAAATATTTAAAATTGAATAAATATGAATAAAATAAAAGAGCGAGAATCACCGTACAATCCATTCACCAATAAAGAGAGACGAGAGAAAAAACACACTGTCATTATTATGAATCTCACTCTGTTTGTTTCAAGAGAAAAAAAACAACAAAAAAAAAAATTTTTTTTTTATCGTTTATCATCAATTTCTCCTTCATCGGAATTAACCGTTTCTAAAATACTCACTGTACGTGATAAATATTTTTCACTTGATGATCGTGTTGTATGATTACCTGAATCACTTTGTATACGTTTACGTGCACGTGGTGTTGCTAATGATGCTTGTCGAGATAATTGTGATGTAGTTCGTTTTGGATAATATAATTTTGCATCAGATACCATACGAACAAACATTGGACGTGGTCGTTTATCTTTAAGTAAATTTGCTATTGGTTTTTCAAATGTAACACGATGATGTGGAGTTATTGTTGTTATTGTATTTGCCTAAAATTATAAATAATTATTTGCTATTAAAGTAATTTCATTTGATTTACTCGAGCTTTTGTTATTGGATAAATTGTTGGAGCAACTGGTGTTTCTGCTAATACTTCTGGATCAGCAGTTTCTTCAGCTACAGCTGTATCATGTTCAGTATTATTTGTAGAACCTGTTTGTTTTGCATTTAAATCAAGTGAATCATTCGATGATGATTTTCGTCCAACACGTTGAGCACGATATTCTGTTAAAACATCTTTAGAATGTTCTTGAATTATATGAAATGCTACACTCATATCATCATCACTAGCATATTTAGCACAAACAGCAAAACGAATGATATAAATATCATTAACCATGGATGGTACCATATGAATAAAACCCGAATCATTTAATGATAGTAGTAATTTTTGATTTAATTTATTACTACCCTAAAAGAAAACAATATGAGATATAGTTAGACTATTATTAATTATAATAATTCATTTACCTTCAAACGAAAACAAACAAGACCTAATGTAACATCACCGATAATTTCAAAACGACTATCAGTATTGATTAATGATGCAAATACTTTTGCTAAACGACAATGCTAAAAATAAAATAAAATAGTTCTTTTCTTTTCATATATAAAATCCAAATACTTCTCGAATATAATGACGAAGACCTTCAATACCATAACTACGAATTGTAAACCAAAGTTTAAGTGAACGAAATCGACGACTTAATGCAACACCCCAATGCTATATAAAAATATTCGATTTGATTTTGCTTAGATACGAATTAACTTACACGATAATCAACTGCTTTTTGTGCATGTTTATGTTGAAGATAAAGTGGATCAACAGACATCGCATTAATCAATGCAAATTTATCTCGAACCCTGAAAATATGTTTTATTAAATAAAAATTAACTTCAGAAAAAATTACCAAAAACATGAACAATCAAAATTCATTAATAACCATTTATTCGGATTTGTATTAAATGAATCAGCATACTAAAAACAAAACAATTTTAATTAATCGTTTTTTTTTTGAATAATTTCTTTATTCTTACTTGTAAACCTTTCATTATATAACGATATTCTTCGCAAAGAAAAGCACTGCCAGCATAGGCACCATCAACATGAAACCAAAGTTTTTCACGTTGACATATTTCACCAATTTCTTCTAGATTATCATATGAACAACATGATGTTGTTCCTAATGTACCCGAAACCTAAATTTAGGTAAAAAAAATTATTCATAGAAAAATTATTAAAATAAATGACAAACCAAAAATGGTATTAATCCTTTTTCTTTGTCCGCTCGAATACATTCTTCTAATGTTTTACCACGTAATGAAAAATGTTCATCAACACCCAATTGTCGAACACGAACCATACAAATTAAACCTGCTTTTTCGACACATGAATGTGCCTAGAATTTTGAAAAAAAATGCTAAATCTTCTTTTATTTTATAATTAAAAATCTTACGAGTTTTGATGTATAACAAACAAGTCGAGCTAAAATATGTCCATCTTCCATTAATGGATCAGCCAGACGTTTACTTGTTATTTTCTTTGTACGAGCAGCCAACATTGCAACAAGAATACATTCACTTGCTGAACCCTATTAGAACAAATAAATGTTTTTACATGTACTTCAGAATAAAATCATTTTAGTATCTAAAAACAAAATTTTCTTACAAGAAGAACACCACCGCCAATATGTCTCGACTGTTTTTGTTCATGACTATTTTCTCCATTAGTTATTGAACCATGTACATTGTTTTCACTTGATTCATCGTCACTTTCAGGAGATGATTCTTCTTCTTCTTCTTCCTCCTCCTCCTCCTCTTCTTCTTCATCATCACTATCTTTATTATCACGATTTGGATCAAATGGAAGAAAACCAACAGGTAATGCCATCATTCGACCTAGTATTAAATCAAAAAATATTTCCTGTTCTTGGCAAAACTGTCAATAGATTTCTCATACCAATCCAATCAAGCATAATTGTTTCAAGTTCAGTACATGCTGGACTTGCTGCCCAAGAAAAACCCACAATTCCAAGCCCACTTGAAAGCATATCGCCAAGTATTGATGGATAACTATTTCCAGCTGGAAAATATGCATGAAAACGTGGATGTTGCCAATGTGTTATCCCCGGCATGATTGCACGTTCAACATCTTTCATTATATTATCCCATTTTTCACTTGATTCTGGTGCATTTTTTGGTAACATTGGTCGTAAATAACCTGGTTCAACTTCAGGTGTAACTCGTCGATCACTAGTCAAGAATTCGAAAAATTCTATTACAGTTTAGAAACTTTTGTTTTACTTGATATTTTTAAGATAATCAGCTATATAATCAATCATTTCTTTTCCTCGACGACGAAATTCTTCATCATCCATGCCTGGTACAGATGCTGTTGATTCATGTTGAGATTGAGATAAATTTTCTTTTTGATCAGTTTTTTGATCTTTATCTTGTTGTTTAATTGAACTATTTAAAAAAAAGGAAAGAATATATATGCGATAATTGAAAATAAAAGTAGACCATTTTCTAATAAAACATTGCCGTTGTAAAGGGAATTGATGTTGATGATTATTATTATGATAAGATAAAGAAAGTGTTACTTGTGTAACTTTAATCATACTGTTTATTCTGATATATGTGCAAGAAAAGGAAATGATGTTTCGAATCAAGAACAGATTTTTATTTATCGGAATTTTGTTTTTTTTCTCATTAGATGAATTCTAGTACAAGCCAAAAAAAAGCAGAATTAAAATCTTACTTTTCTTGTTTAGTATTATTATTATTATTTTGATTTTCATTTGTTTTAATTGATATTTGACGAGATATACGAGATGTCAGATGAGATTGATTAGCTGATGAATTATTTGTTGTTGGAACTATTCGATCTAAAAATGTTGATAATGGTACTGATGAACCTGTTTCAGGTACAGATGATGCCATCGTTGTTGTTGTTGTTGAAGGATTGGAATGAAATAGATTTGATAATTTATTATATAATGCTCCGAAGCTTTTATCCATGTTACGATATATATTTTGAGAAATCGATGAATCAATCTAATCTTGATTGGATTTCTTCTTCAATGTCAGTTTTTCTCTTTTCTTCGTTGTTCATCAAACATCCTGACTTAGCAAGAAGCAACTTGAGTTTTCTCTCCCTCCCCTCTCTCTTTTATTGTATGCTTGCCAACATACTTGAACATTTTTTTCTTAAGACAACAATAAAATGATGGTCTATTAGAGAAAGCAAGCAAGAAAAACCGATTAAAATCCGTGCCAATTCTTTTTCCTGTTATTTTCCAATAATTAAAATATAAGAAGAAATTTTTGTATTATGAAAATAACACGTTAGATAGAGGATAAATATAAAAACTACTTGTTATTTTCAATAGAGAAAATAAAGACATAACAATACGCTTATGTTTTTTTCTTTTTTCATATGAATTTAGAAGCCGGTAAACGAACAAATAGACAACTTCTTCATCAGGCATATATGATAGAAGAATATTAGGTCGGAAGTTATTTTTTATTTGTCCAACAACTTTAACGCCCACTATACGCCAAAGATGTTCTGCTTGCTTTTATATATTGAGTATTGCATTGATTCTTAAACGAACAACTTCCTATATATATATGTTTATTGTCTAATACGGAAATAACTTGTTCAATCGATTAAAAAAAGAAGAAGAAAAACAACAACAAAATACCAATTAAATCACATCTTCTTTCGATTTATTAAGAAAAAAACAAGATTATTATATATATGTATATAAGAAACAACGAATTAATTCTATATAGATATGTACAATTATGTGTCGGGAGAATTTTCAATTTTTATATTATTAAGGTTTAAATAAACTAATTGAGTTTTGTCGACGTTTTTGTCGAGCAAATGCATACATCAGTTCAAAAACTGATGAAGGTGAAAATGATGTTTTTGTTTCATTATTTGAAGGTAAACTTAAAGATTTATTATCATCCAATGTTGGAACTGTTGGAAAAAGATTTTCTTCTGCTTGTGGCAAAAGTCTAAAATTATTTCGAATAAAAATATATCAAATCAATAAATTGTGATATACTTGAAAATTTTATTATTATCTAAAAATTGTTTGGAATCATTTGCATCTATTCGAGTTGAATCATCTTTAATATCAGAAAATATTTTGGCATTATAAAGTGATTGAAGAATTGTTATAGCTTGTGTTCTAAAATGAGAAATATATTTTTTTAAGCAAAATTAAAAATTGCATTTTTCATACCGTGTAACCGACGAAGCATTACTACCCGACGATTGTTGTTGTAAAATATTGAGCATACATGTTATAGCATCTGATGAGGAAAAACAATTTTGATATGTCTTAAAAAAATGACGTTTCTTCTTTAATTTAATTGATGCACGAAAATTTTGAACAAGATTATTCCACTAAATATATTAAAAGATTTTATAAGAAATATAGAATAAAGAATTGTATATACCATTTTTGTTGCTCGAAATTGTGGTGTTTTAGGTTTTTCGTACATGATCAGATGATTTTGCTATTTCGAATTGATTGATTTATTTTTATACGAAACGAACGAACAAAGACGCGCGTTTTAATCGTTCAATCAATGAACCATTCAATTTATTGAACATGTGAGGGCGCTAGGTACATACAAAAAATTTATTACGACTTGATTGAGATTTATTTATGACATCAAATAACGGCTATTAATGAATTTCCGTCATTTAATTGATACTACTTAGTATTATGATTCCAGCCATTGTCTTTTATCGAAGTTTCTTCGATCTTATTGTTGTATTTGATTATATCAGAAAAATACGTTAATACTGAATATTTATCTATGCATGTGCTATAAATTTAGGTAGATATGTACTGATATACTCTTCATAATAATCAAAGTTCAATGAAACTTAAAGATCATCAAGTTTATATTTTGTTTTACACAGCTAACTTTTATTCTAGTAACAAATGCAACTGCTGAGAATATTTTTTACTATCGTCGACATTACTTGTCTTTATTTAGTTTGAGATCTGGATATAACTCGGAAATCAATATGATTAATAGTACTTCAGTTAAAGCTTTTATCCTTACTCGGATAATCGACATGAACTATGATAAAAATTTATAAAGTCTAGACAAAATTACCTCGAGAAAACAAATTAGGATTGCTCTTAGTCCTTTAATACTCTCAACATGTAGTAAATCTGTAAAATTTAGTTATAGCATGCAGAAAAAACAGAATCAGTAATGAGCGCGCAAGAGACAGAGTAATCCAAAAATCTAAAATCCGTTGAAAATAATTGCCTTTTCTTATTATAAAATAAACTTGATATTTACATTTTAATTAATAAAGAAATTCATTTCAAACTTCGGAAATATTAAATATAGGTTAATAAAAATAATTATCAATCTATCATATATATGACATACGAATATAATGTGAAATGTCCTTCAAAACGTACTTAACATTTTGTCCTTGAGAAAATATCCTTCAAGATAAATATCCTTGATAAAAATGTCCCTGATATGAAAATATTTCTCATAAGTGCTATCATCATATCACTATTGATTCTCTTTTTTCTCACACAATATGGTCAAAGTCCAGAATTGTTCATCCACTAACCAAAAACTTCTATAATCAATTTAAAAATAATTAAATCATATGACAAAAATTTATTCGTAACAGAAACAAAATTACATCAGATGAAACTATATGATTAATCTTATTATCAACCATTGTGTTCATGGTCTTCTGCAAAAAAAACCGAGAATATTCTGATAAGAATTCTTTGTCAAGGATATTCTTTATACGATATGTTATCATTTATATTTCATAAGAATGACATGATTTTCAATGAACTATTTTCCTTTGATTTATTTTAAACAACTAATTACATGTATATTGAAATAAGCAAACAAACAATAGATGAACTGCAGAAAAAAAAACAAATGTCTGTAAATTCGATGAGAAATACGCAACAAATTTTCATATCTACTTAAATTAATAGAAAACAACAGTACTACTGACAATAAGTAATAACAACAAAGATAAATGAATATTTCTGAGTTATAATATTAATAGGAAAAGAAGAATATGAAAAAAAGAAACAACAATAACCAGAGATCATAAGAGGAATGTACAATTTTATTCCTAATCATTGGGTTGAATCAAACAACGAAATCTATTGATAGTTTGTGAACAACAAAAACGAATTATTTTACGATATGGTATTAGATAAGAATTTTTTCGATATTTCCCACTAGGGAGGATCAAATCGATACGGACATTCTCCAGGCATAATTGTTTCTGTTGATGATGAATCTGAACCAAGATTATTAATATTTTTTGCTTTTAATTGATCTGATTGAGTCTAGAAAAAACAACAACAGATATTTAATCATTAGAAAAACAAATGAACTAGATTTTTTATTAATATTACTTTTAATAATGTTGAAATATAATCAAATTTAAATAGAAGTATTGGTTGATCATCAATATAACTATCTTTTGCTCCACCTGGTCCGTTTAATGAGCATGCTGCCAAGCCACATGTCAACACACCATAAGCGACTATATAGCAAAGCCAAAGTGTTAAATGATGATAACCTGGGATATTAATATATTGTTCACACATCATCCATAAACTTCGCCAGATTTGAACAACACTAATAAATGCTATCAAATGAAAAACATTTGATATAAATGAATAAACATTTTTATGATGTTTTTTAATTAAACATTGAATTATTGGAATTTGTAATAGAGCAAGAAGGAAAAATAATGAATAACCAATTGTAAATGAGATTAACATTGATATTGATTTATTATCAGGAGATATATATAGATCAGAAAGATTATATAAACCACGCCATGCAATGACTACTAATGGTGCTTCAACAATTTCATAAAGTATAAAATCAAATGTATATTGCCAAAAACGATTTGCCTAAATAATAGAAAAAATATTTTTAAATTTAATTATCATGTTAAAATACATTTTCAATGTGTACGAAAGAAAAACTAAATCACATGAAATATTTCTGATTGATTAATATTATTAAGATGTCAAAATAGAAGAACAAAAAATTGATAATTTATGAGAATTTCTTTAGATTTGATCAACTCTATTGTTCTTATATCAATCGTAGAATTTTCTAATGCATAGTCTTAGTCATATAATTTCTTTCTAATTCTATTTAGTACTTTTTGCTATCTTCTACAAAATAATAATAATTCTTTTACGTACTGTAATAGTATATTTTGAACCAAGTATAAAATAACTGTCAGTATCAATACCGATTAAAAATGGTGCTGAATTAAGATTATAAATTGATTTCATTATTATAAGAAATGTAACACTTATAAATGTTTCAATAAATAAATGATACCAGTTGTTACTTGTTAAATCTAATAAATTCCATAAACCACGCCATTGATTAATATAAGCAAATGCCATGATTAATGTATATAATCTTGCCATAACTTGGCCTAAGAGATTTTTTCGATATTTTTCATAGAAATTTTGAAGACAGTTTTGTATTAAATAGATGAAATAAAGTATAACAAAACCAATAGCTAGTGAAATAAGTGCACTTGTACGTGGAGAATCCGGTAATAAATATATATCAAGTAAATCCCAAGCACCGCGCCAATGTAAATTAACAAATGGTGTTATGATAAATGCTGATATAAACATATCTGTTAAATAAAGTTTAATAAATGAACAATAATTTGTTTTCAATGTATCTGTTGTGGATTTTATGATAACATCTTGAGTATAGACTGGATATGTTTGATTTTTTTCATTGAGAAGTGGTCGAGCAAGGCTTGTTTCACTGCCTGATGAGCTTAAATTTAAATATGTATGATATTGAGGAATAATTAGTGTTGTAGATTGTGATAAATCATCAGTATTAATTGAATCATTATCATTTTGATTTAGTTCTACAGTTGAATATTGATTAACAACGCCATTATTTGTTGAGAAATCTATGTCCGAAGATGGGGTGAGAAAATGATTTTCATTGTTTAAATCATCTTCATCTTCGGATGGCGTTGCTGATCGAATCATAGATTGATAATCAGCTGAATTCGAACTTAAAAAAGAAAAATATATATATATTTTTTTTAATCACTAAAATAAACAACATACATGTTTATAATCTGTGCCATACAGCCAGTAATACGAATACCAGTAGGTATAGCTGAAGGCAAAGCCAAAAGAACCTAAAACAAAAATTATATAATTTAATTTATTAAAAAAAATAAATTTAAACATACTATTAATGTATTCAGACAACAATGTGCATGGCATGACGTCTGCTTTCAAATAACATATACCATAAACTTAAAAACATCCAATCTAAAATTTTAAAAATAATTCATTTGAAATCTATATCGCGAAAAAAACAACAACTCACCACCCGAGAACGTTAGTTCACAGAAGAAAGCCACTCTCTTAATTTATTGAGGGAAAAAACAGAAGAATAATTGACGGTGAAAAGTTGCTTGTTGTTTGCTATCTAAAAAATACAAGTATTTCCATTAGAAAAAAAAAATAAGTTGCTTTCGTTAAGAATCTTCTTTTTTTTCTAGTGATGTTAAGAGAAAATAAACGGAAAAATATAATGACAAGCTTGTAAACAATGTTAGTAAGGAAGGAAAAGCTTTTTTCTTATATATATATATTTTTCTCTACTAGAACGTTCGGTGAAATGTCAGTTAGTGCAAGGGAAAAACAAGATATGATGGCGTCAGAAAAAAAAAGAAACGAACAAAACGCTAAATATCTATTGGATAGAGAATTCTCTTCATATTATATCGGATGTCTTGTGATATAATCTAGTCAAATAATATCCATATAAATAAAATCTTACATAAAAATAAAATAATTTCATAAATTACTTTTATTACATTTATTAAAACAAAAATTTCTATTCAAAGTTTAATTCTTTTCTATACAATCGAAAGAGGACTCTGTAATACATACTAAATATAATGATATAACATATGAGATCTAAAATTTGTTTATAATGAATATGGGTATTGTATAAATAAAGTATAGTCAATGTATATATATCGATATATATGTCATTATTGCTGTAATGTCGCAATAGGTAGTAGTGCATTTGTGTAACTGAGCGTGACGGAAGGATAGATTTTCTTACTCATAAAGTATACTACGCATGTTGATTATGTAGGAGTGAAAAGATATACCGTAAAAACACATTAGTTATCATGAAAAAAATATATTTATAAGATATTGATCTGACTAGTGATGCAAATATTTGTGAAGAGCATTGCGTTTTAATTGGAGAAGATTCTGCATAAGAATTACTTAATAGATGAATCATTCAATTATCTCAAATAATTTTTAGTGAAATAGAGTGCAACTAATTGATTTAACCATTTGAGACCCACGATTTAATCTATGGACGAAACCTCTTAAAAACTTGATATTTTATATGAGCATTGAGTATTATCGACACTTCCATTGATACTTTAAAAAAATATTTTAAGTCATTTTTAGCTTTTAGCCGTACCCCCCTACGGGAATCATGACAAATATTTTAGCCACTTCCCTGGAGGTGTACCAACGGGAGCCGAAAAACTGACTCAGTAGGGTTTTTAATCTCTCACAAATATGTCGTAACTACGAACATTTGTTAAATATATTCGAAATTTTTTAAAAACTAGAATTTTTTGCTAGGTGGGACTCAAAGGGTTAACATAGGTAAAAATAATTACATTTCAAATGTTGAATTATTGGTTCGAAGTATTCTCGAGTAGAAATTCTAAAATTTTTCTTACTTTCTTTTCTGGAATATTTGCTCGGAAATTGATGAAACATTCGAGAATAAAATTTGCAAAATTAATATTAGATATATCGGCGGGATCTTATTTGCGTTTCAACAGATGTTATACACAACGTGCTCTTAACGATCCCGGTAAACACATCCGATTTCCTTTCCATCAATTCCTGTCTTTAAAACTCAGACGCGATTATAATATTTATTTCCGGTACTATTCTTGCCTATAATTCCGCAGAATTATTTTCACACTACAGTATGTTGCATATTCTACGCATCTCTTCTTTAAAAGGATAAAAAATTAAAAAAATATTTGATTCTAATCAATTTTAAGTGAAATGATAATTGAATTACAACGGGATTAATGTTATACTATTGAGATAAAATATAAATAGCTCGGATGTTATTGAATATAAAGGTAACGTTTATTTCCGGAAAATTCTTAACCGAGTACTAAATTGACGTCATGATTCGATATATATATAGTGGATGTGAGTATGAGTTTCGCTAAGAAATATATCTTTCACATACAGTCACATCTACATCCTTCCTATTGTGAAGAAGTCATTCATCTAGCAGATCAATAATGAGTCAGATCTGAAATAATGAAGCAAAATAAAATTCAAGGGCACTTCATGAACACATGAATAAAACGTAAACTATATTTAGAGCAGAGAAAGTGTTCGATGTACATTATAGATAGGCGATTGAAAATATTTCTCAAATATTATTTTTCTGATGTTTTTCTCTATTCTTATTAAATCGTGCTTTTCAAATATTAAAGAAAATGCACTATCAAAAGCGACTAAATCTTTGAAATTTTTATATAGACAATAACTGTACATCACATTCGATGTCATAAGACTATCGTATAGAAACTGAAGCGTCTAGCAGAAATGATGAAAACTAGCAAGGTAAAGTAATCTTTGAAGAAATCGATTTGATGATCAAGGGCGCATGATATCTAGCCAGAAGTAAGTCATATTTTTTATTTATCCATCATTATTAATGAATACTGACATTCACTTTTCGAAATTTTCACAACAATCAGATTGAATCTGAAGATGTACAATAGCTAAGAATAAATCAACAAACTAGAACTTATTTTTTGCTAAAACTATTCAAGAAAAAAGAACATAAAAATGACCATGATATAAACATAGTATACTTTTACTGGAAAATTTTATCAAGGAAAATATTCTTCACAGTTATTTGTTGTTAATGGAATATGCGTTTTATACTGAGAAGGACATTATAGACAATAATTGATTGAAAGAAAGACAGTTTTATACGAATAGCTTGAATTATTTCATTCAAAAAATCGAGTCACTAAACATATGTGTTATTTATGAATGGATCGTATTCCAATTTTTGCTGTTAGAATGTTCTTTTCTAATAGCTAAATAAATACTTCAACATAAACATATTTGATTCGAACGAACAAAAGTAAATAAATAACTATATTGATTATTATCCTAATATAAAATTATATTTATATGAGACATTTCTCTTGCTAATATATATTTTTCATTTCTTTTTTTTTACAAACAGTAACAATATTACAATAAGAACAAAAAAAAATCAAGATTGACAAATAGATAACTGTGTATAACTCTTATTTTAATCTGACATATGTAGTGAAAGTAAACACCGGAAAAATAGACGAAAGCTTTTTCATTTTCATTTAATCTTCAGCACCACTACTATCGAATTTAAATTTAACTGGAGATTTTCGACTAAATGAAAAATAAATTATATATTATCATAAAAGAAATATAAACTTACAAATAAACATGATTATCATTAGTATCTTCATCAGAATCAGTAGGAAAAAGACGAACTCGAAGTGGATCAGCAGCAACCGGTGGTGGCGGTGGTGTTCTAAACAACAAAAAGATAAATATAGTTACTATTGATTAGAAATCATTCTAAGTAAGTTTGATGTATAACCGGTTCGAAATGATATAATTGATATCACTCTAGAAACTATCTGTTTTTTCTTCGGAATCTTTTATGATGGTCTTATTATGAAACAGCAAAGATTAGAATAATGACGGATATCATACTTCTTTATAAAAAATACCTCAATTTTTGAATAGGCTATCTAAATATACATATGACTAAACAATAGAAATGTCTGTTCTTCTTCGAAATATGACATAATACACATGTTTTGTCTTAGAATAATTGTAACTTACACTTGTGAATGATCATGAATAGAAAGTTGTTTTAAATCTTCTAAAAAATCAGATAGAAAAATTAGATGATATAGAAAAGTAAATTTATTCGAACCATCTGAATGTTCATCATGATAACCACCATAATTAGGTGGTCGTTTGGGTTTTTTAGTCGGTGTTCGACATCCATGACTAATAGGAGAATCATGACTATTCATTGATGAAAGAGTCTATAGGTAAATAAAAATAAAAACTTATTAAAATATTTTTTAATCTAACTTGTTCATGTCTATGTTGATTAAATGCAAATGGTGAAATCATATTACAAATCTAAATAAAAAAGGATTCAAATAAATCTTCGTGTTTTTTTTGTCTTACTTCTTCTCGAATTGTAGGACTATCAAATACATCTTTTGCTGTTGGTCGTTGTTGATAATTCGAATGAATCATTCGAAAAAGTAGTTTTCTTAAATCTAAATCAGTTAATACTGATGTTATTTCAATTGGTAATTTTAATTCTCGAATATCTGTCCAAACATCACCATTCACAGGCATATCATAATCACTAACTAATTCAAGTGCTGCTAAACCTAAACTAAATACATCAGCAGCTGGTGATATTGTTCCCGATAGAACTTCAAATGCAAGATAACGTGCATCACCATCTTGTGCTAATGTTGATGGCTACACAAAAAAAAACAACAACATTCAATCAGTTTTTTTCAAAATTCTTAATTATTTATTTACACTTCGTAAATCATGTACAATACCAAAATCACATAGTTTAAGAATTCCATCGTTTGTAATTAAAATATTTTCTGGTTTAACCTTCAATAAAAAATGTAAAGATTACGATAATTTTCTTAAAAGGTTATAAACATACATCCATATGAACATAATATAATGAATGAAGATAAACAAGAGCCTACATAAAGATTTATTTTAATAGAAAAAAAAAGAAACTTAAAATTTTAATATTTACTTGACTTATTTGAAAAAGAAAATGCCAAATCATTGGTTGACTTATTTGATGTTCTGCAGAATATTCCAGTAAACTTTAAAGAGAAAGATTATATATATATATTCGTATATGAAATTATTAATTAACATACTTGCTTTGACAAAGTTCAGTTTGAATATATAAACGTTCACGTTCTTCCCATGCATGAATTATTTTAAGAATATTTCTATGTGTAGTAAGTGTTTCATGAAAACGAACTTCTTTTAATTTTTGATCACTGAAAAATTTAATTAGAAAGACAGTTTGTTTTTTTCAGAAACTTTTTTACCGATCGGATTTGCCACGAAATTTTGTTAATGAACGTTTAATTGCATATAATTGATTATCTTCTTTATGACGAACTTTATATACCTAGAAGATAAGAACAAATATTCATTTAGTTAGGGTTATTCTACCAGTCGTAATATATATTTTTTAAGAGAAATATAATAATTAAATTATAATTGTTTTTTTATTTATGTCTAGAATGTAGACTCGTAAATATTCAATTCGATCGATTTTAGTTGAGAATAACAAGTCATATGTAACTGAATTACTATAAGATTCCTGATATAATTGTCTGAGAAATATATGAAGTATACTACTTATCAATGCAGAAAAGAATATTGAATTTCTCTTCAATAATCATTCGATTAAGCTTGCAAATATTAAACCTACAGTTTCAGAGGTACAGAATCTTCCTCGTATACCCCCCCCCCCACGCGAAGGGGGGAATTTTTTAAAAACTGCATTTTCCGGGGGGCGAGAAATTTTTTTTTGTAAAAATTCTGTACGGTTTAAAGGTTTACAATGCACTCGTTTTTGTAAGAATAGAAAGAAATTGTTCAAATAACTATGAGTATTATCTTACTTCAGCAAATGAACCACGACCAAGACATTCAAGATGTTCAAAACATTCATCCCAATACGTAGATGTAGTTGATTTCGTATAAAATGGACTTTCTAAAGCTGAATATATTCAACAAAAGTTAAATTAGATCACGAAATTTAATATAATACATACCAACACCAAATGTTTTTGAACTTACTGATACAGCATTTGCTATTCGACTAGCAGCTGGTGTAAAATATCGATAAATACGACACGAAACAGGTTTTGGTGGTTGATTTATAGCAATTCTTCGACGACTTGCCTTAATAATAAATATATATTATGAACTATATGTAAGAAAAATCAATGAAAATGATTTTTGTTTTTGGTTCTCACTTTCTTGCTGGAGAATACATGAAATGAACTATTTGATGTACGCTCTGGTGAAAAGATTAATTCAGTTTCTGTAGTCATTCTTGTCTCATGTGACAAAGTCATCAAAACAGAATCTTGAAATAAATAAAAAATAAAAATTTCTTTTATATATATATAATCAATGAAAAGTAGATTAAATTTTCAACAGAATGTGTGAACAATCAATGATGACATTGTATTTTCAAAAGAAAAGCGATTTAATTCTTTTTCTTTAACTGAGTTGTATGACGTATCAGAAAAAAACATAACTGTGAACAACTTAAATAATGATACATTTAATAATGTCAAGATAGACAAAATACTTTTTTTTATTTTTATAATGAAATATATTGTATTTATTTCTCAAGAACTTATATGAAAACTTATTCTGATATATATGTGTATATAAACTTGATAGGAAAAATATCATATGGTTTCATTCAATAGCCATAAAATAAACAAAAGCCATGACAAATGACAGTCATAGATGATTTTTTTTCTTTTCTGTTTATGATTGTAGATATAAACCATGTGAGTGTTGATTGCAATGACTGTCATATCATAAGAATTTCATCTATTTAATAATTAATAAACAACAAAATTTATTGTTGCGATATACAATTTTTAGTTTTCTTCTCGTGCAAATCAACTTGTAGCAATCGCGTGCTCTAACAAGTGAATGTTTTTGTACTCAATGATACCTTCTGTATTTGTCGTCATTATATAGAATGAAAGAATACAAAATAAAATCTAAAAATGACATATAGATATTTAGTTTGATTTTGTCATCTCATTGTTTTATAAATTCTATTATTAATTGTTCATATCACACACATAAAAAAAAAAGAAAGAGAAAAAAAGAAAAAGAAAACTTCGCTTTTTTTTCTTTTTGTTGAAACAGAAGGCAACAGACGGTGTTTTGTTTTTAATAATTGATAACACATACGCACACATATGACAAATAAGAGTGAGACATTGTGTGTATATGTATGTATGTATGTGAATGTAGTATACGAGAAAAAAAATAGAGAACAACATCAATAATAACAACAGAGAAAAAAACGAAAGAAAAAAAAATACAATTAGTCGAGCCCGAAGAGCAAAAGAAAGAGAGAGATTCTTTGTTTGTACAGGCGCAAATTAGAAAATAAGAGATAAATAATAAAGAAGAAAAAACAATGTGCTCACAAACAACGTGAGATTACATTATTTTTTGATTTTTTTAAGATCACCAATAAGGCGGTGGTTGTCCACCATCAACACTAAGATTTGATGGTGGTGCTTGTAAATCATTAAATTGAGAGGAAAATTGTGAATCATTAGGTGGAAATTGTTGTTGCTGTTGAGAATCAGGCATATTTCCTGATGATGCATGATAATGAATTGTTCCTGGTTGAAGATCACCTGGTGGTCCACCGGGACCTAAATTTTGAATATTTAATTGTTGAATAGACATTGTTGCTGAAACATAAGTATTATTAATTGATTGTGGTGGAGGTAGTCGTCCATCATTTAAATGCATGGGATGTTGAGATGGATGTAAATGTGGATGCATATGAGGATGATGATGTGGTGGTCCCATACCAAAACTATCGTCCATCATAGGTGAAAAACGCATATGTTGTTGTTGATGATGACCAGGTGGTGGTGGACCAAGTGATGGATCCATATTATGCATTTTAAGATAATGTGGTGGTGGTAAATGATGAAGATGTTGTTGCATTTGATCAGATGGTGGCATTAAACCTTTTGATGAACGTGATTGACCACCTGGATGATGCATCATCATTCCATTTGGATCCATTGAATGATGTGGAGGCATCATTTTATACATATGTGGGTGTGGTGGAGGTAAATTACCAGGATGATGTGGATTAAATTGAGGAGGCATAGAATCTGGTGGTCCTAACATACGATGATGAGGATTCATATTCTAAAAAAAAACAAATTTTAAATTAAATTTTGAGAATAAATAAACAAATTATCTTACTGCAAATTGCATATGTTGTGGTGGCATATTCATATGTTCCATTGATTTAGACATATGACCTAAATTTGGACTATTTAATGATTGTTTTGATCCTTGATTATTTGTTGAATTATATGGCGAATTTGATGATTGTAAACTATTTGTCATTTGAAGCATACTACTTAATGGTGGTGCCATATTTGATGTTGGTGTTTTTGGATCACTATTCATATCTAATGGTTCATCTTTTGTTGAATTATTATTTGACATCATTAATGGTGATGATAAATTATTGTTATTATTATTATTATTGTTATTATTATTTACTAATTTTGATGAACGTGGTGAAGCAACTGGGCCATTTTGTGGTGTATGTCCTTGAGAAAGATGTGTAGGTGTTGTTGAACCAGATTGCTGCTGCTGTTGTTGTTGTCCAGGTGGTAAAAGATTTGAATTATTATTTGGTGTATTATTTGAACGTCCTGATGGTGTCATTGGTTCATCTTTACATGAAGAAGACGATGATGGACCACCACTTGTTCCATTACCTGGTCGATAAGCTCGATTTAAATATCTAGTAATTATTAATTCTTCACCTTCCATACCTGAAAATAGAAAGAAATAAAATTGTGAACAATATATATTTGTTTTTTTTTCTTCTTCTTACCATATTCATTGTAATCCATTTGTGTTGGTGATGATGTTAATTGTACTTCACCAATATTACCTGGTAATTTTTTATTAGCTGATGGTAATGAATCTGGAATGAATTTTTCTGGTTGTCCAACTTTATATAAACGTGGCATTGTGGACGATTCCATTCTAGGTGAAAGTAGTTTACCATTTGGTCCTAGATTACCGCCTCCTGACGTTGTAGCAATTGGAGGTGTTAATGATGATGGTGATGTTGAACAATAAGGTGGTGGATGTCCACGAATTTGTTGAGATTTTCCTTCTAGGTGTTCCATTTGCATTTTATTCCACTCTCTTACTGCTTGTGATTGTGAATGATGTGGAGGAAGTGGTCCATATGGATCACCAGGACCTGGTCCAAATTGTCCATGAAAACCAGGCGGCATTGATCCATTCATATAACCATGTGGTGGACCATTCATATCAAGCATCATTCCATCAGGTGGTCCTCTCATACCTGGTGGTAACATATGAGGTGGTGGTGGTCCAATACCCATCATATGGTGTGGTGGACCAACACTATGTGGACTGTTCATCATCATCATTTGTTGTTGATGTGGATCCATAGGACCACCATTCATTGATGGTGGCATATTAGCAGCAGCAGCAGCAGCTGCAGCATTTGCTTTTCCTCGTCCACCACGACCACGTCCACCAGTAATTTTTGTTTTAATTTCATTTATTTTATCTAATTGATTCTTTCGATGTTTTATTCGTTCAGGTGTTAAATTTTCAATACCATCCGATTGTGATTGACCCATACCTAGCATTGGTGGCATACCACCCATACGCATGCCATGTGGTGGTGGTGGTGAACCACTCATCATATGTGCACCCGGTGGTAGAAGATGACTTGGTGGTGGTAAACCACCAGGACCGGGCGTTAAACGACCAAATGGTGGTTGTTGTTGATGAAAATGTGGATGTGACCAATTTGGTGGTGGTCCACCACCATTATGATGTTGTAAATGAGGATTATGATGTGGTGGACCAGACATCATCATTTGCATAGTTCGTGGTGATGGACATCCATGTCCTGGATTCATATGCATTGGAGGACCACCAAGTAATGGATTGTGATTATTATTCGAAAGAGACTAAACAAAAATAATAATAAAATCTATTAATTATCAAACAGTTTCCAATGGGATTTATCAACGTTTTCTTATTCTTCTCTTTTTTTTTTGCCTACTACTCAATTACAAACATTTCCCATGAGTTATACAATCATCTAAATGACATTTTAGCTATTTTTTTTTGTTGATAATATATTTTGTTAGAGTTCTAACTTACTGATAAATATTGAGCAGTACTTGGTAATGATTTATGATATTCAATTATATTTGGATGTTCATTTTTTAACACAGATTCAGCTGCTTCATTAGCTAGTTGTGTTGTAAATACAAACACTTGATTATTTGCCTGTAAAAGTGGACTATCACTGGTTATTGTATATTGATTACGTGGCGACATAGACATATAAGATGATGGTGGCATTATTGGAGGTAAAGATTGCTGTTGTAAAGATGGTGGTGGTGGTGTTTGTCGTGTGAGTAATGAGGAATTTGGTGTCGTTCTACCGGTATTATTAACTGATGGAGCAAAATCATAGGATCCAGGACCCATATCATTACCATTTCGAGATGGTGTTGAAGAAGGTGGTGGTCCATTAGATAAAGCTAAAGAATTATTTGAGAAAAATATGTTACTTTTTTTTTTTGTTCAAAATATAATTTCACTTACGAGTTCCTGTTCTACTTAATGATCTTTCTGAATCATTTTGTTCAGTTTTTTGTGGTTTTACAGAAGATGATGGATCAAAATCTATTGATGATGGATCAACAAGTTCTTCTAGTTTACGTTTATTTGTTTTATTATTCGTTTGTCTAGATGAATATATATCAGAATATTGATTCATTGGAGAATCAGATGAAGGAATTTGTTGATGAGAATCATTTGTATGTAATAACATTGTTGCTGAAGGTAATGTTCCACTGTCCATTCCATTATTAACTAAAAACTAATTAATATACTTATCGATGAATAAACATGTACATATCTATATATATAATAGAAAAGCAAAATAAAACACACCACTATTGTCAATTGACGATTGTTGTTGTGCAGCAGTTATGGAAACTGATGCAGCCGATTTGGCTTTTTTGGCGCTGTTTTTCATTCGTATTGATCATCTACATTTATTAATATTCTATCTGAAGCAAAAAAAAAAAGAATGATAAGATGGTTTTTTTTTGTTAGATGTTTCTTAATTTTTTATGAACGTCAAACAAGTAAGAGTGTGTGTACATTCGCGACACGTTCACGTACATACATTATGGGAGAAGGAGGAGAAAAATGTCAAAAAAGAACAAATAGCGGGTTGGCGCTCACTCTCTCCTTCTTACGTTCAATCTGCCGTCCGATAGTACGCTCTCTCTCGTTCTATCTCTCTCTTTCTTCTTCCATTCATCGTGCTCGTTTGCCAAATACACCCAACAACTGTTCAAACTGAAAAGAGAACGAGGAAGAGAAGAACAAGAAGAGAAAAACGAACGCGTATGTGCACGAGTGCGTTGAACATCATTCATGCTCCGAGCATGTTACACGAACAGTAAAGAAGAAGAAGAAGAAGTAGCAGCATTGGCGGTCTGCATCACGTGAAAGGCGAACAAGAATAACAACAACAATAACAGATGCGTAAAAAACAACATCCCTACTATATAGCTCACTGTGCTCGTTCCCGCTCGCACACTGAAATGTCTCTATTTTTCCTTCGGTTTTTTCTTTTATCGTTCTTGTCGCTTCTTTCTTTACCCAGACAAAGAACCGATAGTGCAGTACCGAACGCGAAAGAGCAAAAGATGGAAAACATCCTTCGTCTTCTTCTTCTTCTTCTTCTTCTTCTTCTTTTTCCTCTTCTTCTTCTTCTCTATTCTCATCATGAAGCTTTTTTTCTAGAGTAGCAGAAGCAGTACTACTGACACTCCTGCAGAATAATCAAATGAAACAAAGAGAAAAGGAAAAAAAAAGAAAGGCAGAAAGAAAGAAAAAAAATCCATACTACTCCATCATAGTAAAACAGTCATCATTGTATATAGTTTCTTTTTTCAAAATGAATGGATGTATCAAGGTGTGAAAAGTCTAGTGTTGGATGACTGACTAGCTGTTTTACAGTAAAAAAGAAAGAGTTTCTTTTCTTTAATAACATGTTCATTTCCGAACGTGCATCTTACGCTTGTGTTCGCAATCCATGCATGCATGAAACGACAATGAGATACTAACATACTCCCTAAGGTGTGTAGCAAAAAAGGGAGAAAAAGACATAGTAAGCATAGTTGACCAAGCAAGAGCACTTTGTCGATATATATCATGATTCATATAGAAAAAAAAAGACGGAGAAAAAAACGTTCCCCTCTAGGGACAACACAATAACGACAATACTTGTTGCTGTATACTGTAACAACAATAGAATATGCTTGTTCGAGTGTAAGAAATAGTGGACAAGAAAAGTGGATCAAGTAGGCATCATCGAACAATATGATCGATCATGAATCAGAATTAATACAAACATTATTTGATACATACTATACATAGAAACAAGACGATGATCATTGTATTGTAAAAGATCTATCTATCCTATCTATCTATGTTATGAGAAAGAGTAGAAAGAAATCCGATACTATTACTTGTATGTAAACAGAACGATAGATAATATTTCGGTACTAGCCTGACCTGTTCTGTCAAGAATATAACTTTTTTTTTTCTTCTTTCTCTTCTATGAATGAATATGAAAAAAAAAACTTATGTACACATATATACATACATATATTTGTCCTCATTTAGACTTTTTTTTCTCTGTCTTTTCATTCATACATTCATAAACAAGAAAGAAATTGTCTCTTACCATCGAATAAACAGCAACGTAGTTCAAACAATGTTGATGACAGAAGAAAAAAACTGCCTTGCACACACACACACACACACATACATGCACGGACAGAAAAAAAAGAAAAAAAAAAGAAGAAGAAGAAAGGGTGATGTGTTAATAATACGAAGAACTTTTTGCTGCCACGGTGTGTTCGTTTCAACAAAAGAATGAGGAGAGAAAGAGAGATTGAGAATGAGTTGAGAGCATATGAGAAAAGAAAAGAAAAAGAAGGAGACGTATTACAGCTAGAAGAAAACAAACAGGCAGCATGCCACTATTTGTCAAAGCTCGCGTAATAAAAGCGACATATTTAAATGTAACGCAAAAAAAAAGAAGAAATAACATAAGAAACTAACTACTCTATTATATATTATAATTTGACTATTCAACATACTTTAGATTTATTTTATTATTATTTTTTTTTAAATATTATACTTATTTATGAGCTTTGTTTTTCTTTTCTCCTTAAAAATCCTTGCATTGATACTCACTGTTCATAGTCATCATTATCATCGTCGCGTAATGTATTTTCTTCGAGAAAACGAGAAGAAGAAGAAGAAGAAGAGAAGGCAGTAACGACCAGGACGACGACGACAGAAGAGCAGAAGAAGAGAAAAGAGACACCTTCTCCATATGTATTATGCTTCACTGATTTCGAACAAATGACGTAGATAGGTAGACATGCAGAGACGTATAGTCAAATAACGATGGCAAAAAGTTACTGTCATTACTAGTAATATTATTCTACTTTGTAGTATACCTATATTTAAATATACGTATATATATATATTATCAAATAAGTCGATATCTAATTGTAAACTATCAAGTTTATTTTAATGATGAGGAGAATTTTTGTGTATTAATTTCGAATAGAATGAGAACAAAAGAAGATGCAAAGACAAGTTTATTGACTTTTCTTTTAATAGTAGGAATGATGACGATAGCAACCTTGAGGGATAGAGAGCGAGACCACGCATTTCCACTCTGCACACTTGACTCTTCCTTTTTTTTCTCGTGAGAATAGATCGATGCGAATGATAGGGTCTTGAACTTATCATCTCTTCTCTTTTTCCTTTTCTCATCTTCTTCTTTTTTTCTTTTTACTGACATGATTTTTCTGTGACGACAGACAGTTTTCTTTTTTTTTTTTTTTCTTCTTCTCATAAGCACCCACTTACACTCTTCTACCATTATTCTTTTCTTTTTTTTTCCTTCTCGTTCGCTTTTACTACTATAGGTTATGCTTCTCACATTTAAAACAATTTAAATTGATATAAAATCTAGTAATGAAAACAATTCATAACTGATTATCAATTGTTAAAACTAGTCTAAATAATACAAAAAATAAAAATATAATCGACAATGAAAATGACAGAAATAGATGTATGAAATATATAGAAGAAGAAAAAAAACACATTTATATATTTAATAAACCATCTATTCGTTTATTAATCAACCGAGCATGACACTTGTTATATTATGAAATGTGTCGAAAAGCAATAAATAAGAAAAAAAACAGTACCTCTATTTTCATAATATATATAAAAAAAAAACTAACGAATAGAATCTTTGTTTTAATCGATTCGATTTGACTTATACATAAACATGCGATATTATCTTGTCAATATATCTTTTACATATGAATATATTAACTGGTATACTATAAACGAGCTTTTAAATATATAAACTGAATAATGGGAAACACTAATTAGTTGAGATACATGATAATAATCTAATATTTATATGTATATCTTCATTAATACTATCGGTAAATATTACCTCAGTACATTTAACTGATAAACTATTCCTTTTTTTTTTAATAAATAATTATTTTTTGTCAATGTAAATGAATACAGTCACCGCGCATATATAGTTAATATGGTCATGCTATCAAACACAAGATATACTTTAAATAACAACGTTTTCTTTTTCAACTGTGTGAGTTCCTGCAGAGTCTCAGGGTTGAACGTGCCTTTGATGATGTTAGCTGTATTCTTTGATTAAACAAATTCATAATACAGGAAGAGAAAAAAGTACTTCTTGCACTAACGAATTTTTCTTTCGGATAGATTTCGATCAATATAAAACATTGCTAATTTTGATTAAACTATAGTTTTATAACGATTCTACTTTATATGAAGTTCAACAAAATACTTGGAACTATATTCTGATCGATGCGAAACCTTAAATATTCAAATATATCATAACCTTAAGCGTCAAGCCTTGTGTTTATATTTGGTTTCACTAAGAATATAAGAGAAAAAAAAAGAAGGCTTCATTAAATCTACAAAGATTGCTTTGCTTCTAAAACTTTTTGTTCTTACCTAGTTATGTAAGAATGACATGAATTTAAAATATAAAATTCATTTCATAGATGCAATATAATTATGTCAAATATAATAATTTTGTTTTTATTGTTGATATTTTTCTTACAAATCTCAAATTATGAACAAAAGATTGTCTTTATTATTGGTTTAGAAAAATCAATCAATAGAATTAGAAATCAATATGAGCGACATCTATATAATAAAAATGTTTGAATTGATTTTTATTAGAAAAGAATTTTATTTGAATGTAGAATTCATTGTTAAACAATTGTTAAATAATTTAAATAATATAATTTATACATTAAAATATTCATTGGTCAATAGTCAACCACGAACTACTAATTTCTCCTTCTTCTTCTATCAGCAGTGTTGCGACATTGAAAAAAAACAATCAACTTTATATTTGACGCGACGAATAATATATGAATATTTTTATTTATTTTCCATATAAAACAAATGATATGATTCGTATTGAATTATTATAAATCAAGACATATATCAATCTAGTACGTATAAATTAGGAAAATTTATTATACATATATATATATATATTATTGATTTTTAGACTGTGCGAACTTGCATGGTTTATAACTGATAGAGTATGTATTATTTAGATTAATTTTTATAATTATCAGATATGAATTAAGATTATTAATGAAACTGTATTAGAGATGATTTATATGAACGTAGTAAAAGTTCAAGTATAGTTTGTCGATCATATTAGCATAATAATTTCATTATCAGATATTGAACTATGAAAATTAAATCAAGAGATTTGTAGTGTTGACAGGAATAAGAAGTTCTAGTAATTATCATAGGATAAACTTTGAGTTGAGTTCAATATATCTTCATTATAGACTTTGTTTTGCATTATTTTTTTCAAACACTTCTTTTGATAAGATGATAATCAATTAACATCTACCTGAAAGTATTTCGTTTAAAGTCATATGAAAGGAATTAAATCATAGCCAAATATCCGACTGAACATGAGGCTGAGAATAGATTTAAGGAAAGTATGGCTCTAAGAAAATTCATCAACTGAACGTCTACCTTAGATTTTTACGATGTCTTATAGCACTATAATGACCTGGATATTCTAAAATACCAGATTATTCGTTTTAGATGGATGACTGAAAATTGAGTCATAAGATTATACTGATATATAGGTTTAACATCAGACTATGTTTCTTTTCCCCTACGAATCTAAATTGAATTATACACCAAATTGTTTTAAACTAAGTTCTATGATTAAAAATAATCCATGCATAACTCAGTGGGGTGCACGCCAGTAGAAAAACTCTTCGCCCTGCGAATAGTTTTTTGTAAGCTTTACCCCTCTCCAGATATTCTTTCTCTAAGGGGGGTGCCCGTGCCTCTAGGGCATTCCCCTGACATAACTAAAGTCTTAATAATGAAAACATTCGTCGCAATCTAAGAACACATGACCATATTATTTCATTAAGTTTTTCTATAATAAATAAAAAGAGAAGATTTAATTAAATATTTACTTTAGTATTTTAATAAACAATTTTATTAAATAAATCTCTATTTTTCCTTTTAGCGATTAAACAGACTATGAGTAAAACATCAATAAAAACAGAAGATCCAAATAAAAGAATGCGTATTCGTCAATTCTTCGTATGTTTATTTATATTGAATTTCATTAAAAAATAGAAAAAATGTTTTATTTAGTCGTCCGTAGACGATCGCTATGTTAATGGTATTTGGAATACATCATTAAAAACTGCTATACAAGAAATTCAAAAAAAGAATAATAGTGGTTTAAGTTTTGAGGAACTCTATCGTAATGCATATACAATGGTGCTGCATAAACATGGAGAAAAACTTTATACAGGTACACGTGAAGTTGTGATTGATCATCTTGTACAAAAAGTAAATAAAAACTATATATATATTTCTTAATTAATAATCTTGGTTTGTTTTTTTTTAAATAAATTTTAAAGGTTAGACAAGATGTTGTTGATTCATTAAATAATAATTTCTTAATAATACTTAATTCAGCTTGGAATGATCATCGAACAGCTATGGTTATGATACGTGATATACTTATGTATATGGATAGAGTTTATGTTAGTGGACAAAAACTTGAACCTGTTTATAATTTGGGTTTAATTTTATTTCGTGATAATGTTGTCCGATATTCACCTATACGAGATCATTTAAAACAAACATTACTTGATATGGTAGCCAAAGAAAGACGTGGTGAAGTTGTTGAAAAGTAAGTTTTATTCTTATAGATAGACAGAAACAGAATGTATTATATAGTTTATTTTGATTGTTAATAACACTTTTCCTATTATATTTTTACATGATTATCTAACATAGAAAATAGAAAACAAATCATTTATTTTAACTATAATAATAATCTATATAACATGTAATAATATAAAAAATGACAATTAATGATAGTTGGTTTTTATTTGTTCGATTATATTTACATTCAATTTGTACATCTCGTAATGCTGGACATTTATCTTCATCATATAGACTTGTTAATTTTTCAATTTTATGTGCACATGTACCATTTATAATACGAAATGCACCAGCATCAACAATACTTCGTTGTATTTTACAATTGAAATTATAAAATAATTTCGATTGTTCAGCATAATAATTTTCAATAACAACAAGTATTAAATTTGTTTTAACTAATGGTGTTACATAATATTGTCCACTCATACATGGACCATTAACTTCACCAATAATTAATTCGGACCATTTTAATTTTGATTGTTGAATTCTATAACGTACTTGATCTTGTATACAACCATATTCATTCGTAAATTGTGGTATAGGTCCTTTATTTTTATATTTATTATCTAATTCTTCAGGATTTGCTGGTATACCTTTTAATGTAACTTTTGCTGATGGTTTACTAACATGACATGTACCTTGAAATGTTATTGTTTCAGCTCGATGAAATAATCCATGTTTATAAATAAGATCAGCCATGACTTCACCTTCTTTATGACCAAGTGTTAATCCATTATAACGACTTTCATGAAATGCTGATACATTAACAAAGTCAGGATCAACAATTAAATAACCAGAATGATCAACAAGATAACAACGTGTTGAACATTCTTTAGATTGATTCGATGGACATGGATATATAGAACCACATGAACGACGACCATCTGATGCTACCATACGTTTCATGATTTCTGAATGAAATGAATCATATCTTATATCTGTAGCAGTAACACCAATAATACGTTCTGTAGCACAACGTAATTGTTTATGTTCAAGTCCAGGTGCAGCACTTTGATAACAATAACCAGATAAACAATCGGAACCACTTGAACATGGACAACCACCAGGAAATTTTGTTTTTCGTGAAGTTTGTCCAACTTTTTCTTGACATGTTTCATTCGATATGGATGGCATACCTTGTAACAAAGAGAAAGATTAATGAATATAAACTCTAGATCATTTTTTGATATTCGTAAAATTTCATAATATTTTTCTAACCTTCAAAAAGAACTTGAGCAATTGTAATAACTTTTCCACCTCCACTTAAATCTAAATATGGCGTTGATGCTGTTGTACGATCTTGAAGTGAAACAGCTCGTTTATACCAACCACGTGTTGTATGATCATAATCTCGTACTGATCTATGAGCTGGATATGTACGAAAAACTCCTGTTCGCATACCTACATATGTCCATATAATATCTTTTGTTAATTCAGATGGTCGACGTCGCCATATACGTTCAATTGGTTGGGATATAAGTACATATGCTCGTGTATTTTCATGAAATGTTGCTTTCTTTTGCTTACAACCTATATCATTCTCACTTGGATCACCACGTTGATTTATATAAATATGTGCATTAATAGTTTTTTGTGCTAAATCATCATTATAAAAATATTCACTTGGATCACAATAAACACGTGGTGCAAGCATAATCGATGAATATAAATAACTAACACGTACATCTTTATATTTTGGATCATTTATTTTTACTTGCATATGTTCAAATTTTCCGGGTAGATTTTCTCGTGCTTTTGTACTATTATATTCAATAAGTAAATTAAAAAAACTTTCATCATATTTTGATAAATTTTTTGGTTGTCGAACTTCACGAAATTTTTCATCAGATTCACCTAAACTAAATGCAAATACATAATCCGTATTTTCAATGGGTGACCAATAATATGTTCCAGTACCTAAAAGAAAAAAAACGTGTAAGGTAAAATTTCATTATGATTTTTGAATTTATACCAAATTCTCGTCGTATTGTTGCTCGATAAGCATTTGATAATCGTTTTGAACCTTTCTCTCCACTTAACATAGCTGGTAAAATAATTGTTTGAAATTCTTGTGGTTGATTATTAGTCATTTCTAATTGTGTTATATGTGTAGAAATTGGATCTTCAATTGGAATTGTTGTAGATTTAAGACCAGGATGTATAATAGCATCACCATCATGACGATTTATTAGAAAACCATAAACACTACCCCAACTTTTACTTGATATAACATGTTCGATATCATCTAATGTTACATCAACACCAGCTACACCTAATAAACGACCATCAATATTTGACGTAACTGGTATTGCATACGTTAACATAACTCCCAAACCCCATTGATCAATATATTGAGATGTCCAACTACCATTTATACTTAATGAAGCTTTCGAAAGATAATCAAAATAATTAAACATTTTATTTATTAAATTTTCACCATCATTTAATATAGCAAAATGACCATCGTTTTCACAGGCTATTAAACATGAAAAAGTAGAAGATAAAAATACGAAGACATTAAAAAAATGTATTACCTAATTTTCCTGGAAATATTTGTCCATTATCTTTAACAAGATAACTAAATATTCTTGCTCGTGGATGAAATTGTTGTCTTTGTTTAACCATATTCCAATATCGTGTCCAATTATATTTGCAAATGGGTCCTGGTACATAACCACTACGTGTATATTGTCCAGCACCACATCGTACTTTTTCACCATCGGTATCTTGTCCATCTGTAATAAAAATTAATATCGATTGACAACCTGTTTTAGGTTTACGTTGAAATAAATCAAATGCTGTATCAAATGCCGTTTCAAATTCTGATGTACCACCAGGTTTAAGTTTAGCTAATTTTTCTTTTAAATCACGTTTAAATGCTAATGTTGCTTTAACCATTTTATCTTGTTGACAACTTAATACATTTGTTTTATAAATATGCCATTTACCAATATCATCCCAATGTGATTCATGTGCACATACAATATTAACATAATCTTGTCGTGTTAATGTATTAATAATAACTGATGCAATTGATGTACCTATAGCAAATTTTCCATGAGATTTCATTGATTCACTACAATCAAGAATAATAATAACATCTTTCGGACCACTTGTTGTACCAATATACCATGGACGTACACGTGGATCATAATCATTATAAAAACCAGCAAAATTTTGATCCCATTCACGACCTGGATATAAACGTATAAGACCAACTTTTGAACCAAAATATTGCCAACGTATATCAGGATCTAATTCTCTATTTTGTACAAATGTCGATTCAAGATCATGTGTCCATTCAACAGTCCAAATTGATTCAACATTATTTCGTGGTATTTCATCACTTATTTTAACCACACTATGTCGAAGACTAACATTACGTTTAAAATGTGGATGAAATGTCATATTTTGTGGTAAACGTAATGGTATATCAGCATCTTTATATGTATTATTATCTAAATGTAATAATTGTTTATGATGTGTATAACCAAGTGAACCATTTGATCTACGCCAAGATGTATGACTACTTGAATTGGTTATTGAAGATTTTAAATAGATTTCTTCACGTTTACGATATAATGTATCATGAGCTTGTCTTGCATGTTCAGCAATACGATTCGCTGCACGTTGTTTATTTTCAAAATATTTATCAAGTATTGATTTCATTTCATCTAATAATTTATCACCATATTTTGTTTCTTCTTTATATTCAGCTAAATCAAAATATTCTTGAGTTTTTTCTCGATGCATACTATCGGATGCTAATTTAAGTATATAATTTTGAATTAATAAAGCCCAATTTTGTACATCACCAGTTAATGTTGAATGTATCGAACATTCATTAGCATAACAATATTGACCATTAATTGATTTTAATGTAAAAATAAGTGTGAGAAAATAATGAAGAAAAACGACCATTCTTCCTTTTCTGTATGTGTGTGTGTGTATTTGTTCCTTATAGAAATAAGATTTATATGTTGAGCGACTCTGCTGCTTGTTAACAAGCTTATTTTTTTTCCGATCGTTTGTTCGAGACGGAACAAAGAGAAAAGAAAAAAGACAAACGGAGAAATAGAAACGTCTTTTTTTTCTTCTTTTTTCCCTTTTTTTTTCAATCGATGTTGTCTGTTAGCGGAATGATAGTTAATAGAATGAGACAAGAAAAGAAAACCAACAAGTGAACAATATGAGTTGATGGTCGAGTTTGATTGCGAAAAGAAATGCCCTCAAGTAAAACTATTGAGTTTTATGCATTCTAAAACATAAGAATTGTAATTAAAAAAGATCAATAAGAAAATCAATTAAATTGTATATATATATGTATTTGTCATTTCTTTCTTTTAGGAGTGCAGTGAAAAATGCATGTCAGATGTTAATGAGTCTAGGTATTGATAATCGTTCAGTTTATGCTGAAGATTTTGAAATACCATTTTTACAACAATCGGCTGAATTTTATCGCGTAGGATGAAACTTGAAAAAAAAAATATTTATCATCAATGAAATTAATATTTTTGTTTAGCTTGAAAGTCAAAAATTATTAGCTGAAAATAGTGCATCTGTGTATATACGTAAAGTAGCAGCACGTATTGGTGAAGAAGCTGAACGAGCTGTTCATTATCTTGATAAATCAACCGAAGAACGAATTGTTCAAGTATTAGAAGGTTTGATAGAAAGAAAAAAAGAATAACGACGCATCATTTTTTCATTTAATTTAGATGAATTAATTACAAAACATATAAAAACAATAGTTGAAATGGAAAATTCAGGTGTCTATCATATGCTCAAATTTAATAAATGTGATGATCTTGCTACAATGTATAAATTATTTGAACGTGTACCAAATGGACATTTAACAATAGCTGATTGTATGAGTAGTTATCTACGTGAACAAGGACGTGCACTCGTTACTGAAAATACAGATGAAGGAAAAAATGCAATCACTTACGTTCAAGTAATAAATAGTTTTTGTAAAGTAAAATGCTAAATATAGGATAGAGAGTATTAAGATTTGTCGTTACATTTCGGAAGTCTTCGGTAATCATAATATTCCTAAGAGAAATTAGAGAGAGAGTTTTTAAAATCGATTATAGTTCTGTATAAAAATCTCTGATACGTTGAGTTATGATCTTCTCAAAACTTCTGCGGAAAGTGAGTGAAATATCTCAAATTTGAGTTTACTAAACTAATTCATTATAAAGTTATGTTTAGAGATGAGTTAATAAATTTTGCAAGTCTTCATTTATATAGGACAGTTTGAATCGCTCCTCTTCCGTCCTATAGATCTAATTTGTGCAATCAACAAATGCACAGAGCTCATCAAAACAAAATGACCATTGATGCTGACATGTTCGATGGCATAACAATAGATTATAATTGTTACGATATTAGATATGTCTATTAACCCTATGATTTTCTGCGACGTGGAAATATGTCCGAGTGTATGTTTTAACCGCTTAAAAGAGTTTCAATTCGTTTGATTTTTATTAATGTGTTATACAAGGCCCATATTTTATCACTTAACAACGATAAAAACTTTTCTCATCGGTTAAAACATTTGCATATATATATGTGTCGCCGGAAGCGAAAGGGTTAATAGCGAATAATACAAATATGAGATGTATCTAATCATACAGAAAAACTAAAACACAAAATTTCTTTGTTTTCCTTTTTAACGCATCATTATTAAAGAAGTTCGGATGAGTATAAGTCAACTGTAAAATGATTTGGAAAAGATAGCCTTTCTTACTTTCGGAAATCTGATTTTAATTATCTCCGGCTAAGAATGAAAAGTATTCTAAACTTTTTTTTATTCATAAGCAAATATGTCCTTGAAAACGAAGACATGATTTAATATAGGTTATTTGCTAAAACAAAGGTTTCAAAGTTTTATGCAAGAATTTGGTTCGATAATTATGTTGTTACTCATTGATATCGAACATAAATGTATCTAGAAAAATCTGTATGTGTTCAGAGCTGTACCGAGATAAACTCGACTTATCAAATCGGAGTTGTGTATCCTCGCAATTGTCCACTTTTGGATTATTTAATTTAAATATATATAATTTTCTTTAGAGTTTATTGGATTTAAAAGATACATTTGATTATTTCCTCAAAAATGCTTTTAATGATGATAAGGTTTGATTATTAATTTTTAATTATTTGGTAAAAATTAGAAAGAAATCTATCTATTATATATTTAGATATTCAAAAAACGTATTAATTCTGATTTTGAATTTTTCATTAATTTAAATCAGCGTAGTCCAGAATACTTATCATTATTTATCGATGACAAATTGAAAAAAGGTGCAAAAGATGTAAGAACAAATCATTAGAAACAAAATAAAATTTATATACATATATATATTTTATTTAGCTTGGTGATCTAGAAGTTGAAATTGTACTTGATAAAGCTATGATGTTATTTCGTTATTTAGAAGAAAAAGATGTATTTGAACGTTATTATAAACAACATTTAGCTAAACGTTTACTATTGAATAAATCAGCATCAGATGATGCAGAAAAAAATATGATATCAAGATTAAAAACTGAATGTGGTTGTCAATTTACATGTAAATTAGAAGGAATGTTTAAAGATATATCTGTATCAAATACAACAGCAGAAGATTTTCGTTTATATGTTACACAAAAACGAGTAAATGAAAAAATTCTCGATTACTTTTTAATAAAATAATCATTTTTTATTTAATAGATTAATCTAAATGGTATCGATTTAACTGTACGAGTCTTGACAACTGGTTTCTGGCCAACACAAACAACAAATAATCAATGTAATTTACCAGCTATGGTTCGAGAAGCTTATCAATGTTTTCATCGATTTTATTTAAATAAACATAGTGGAAGACAATTAACATTACAACCAAGTTTAGGTTCAGCAGATTTAACAGCTATTTTTTATGGTAAACCAAAAGAAGATGAGGGTGGTGATGGAGAATCAAGACCAACAACAACAACAATGAAAGAACGTAAACATACTTTACAAGTATCGACTTATCAAATGGTGATATTAATGTTATTTAATACAAAAGAATCTTGGTCATTTGAAGTAATATATTTCATATATCTGAATTAGGGATGCACCAAGCTCGAGCCTCTCGGGCTCGATCAGGACGGGTGTGGGTGAGAGTGTGGGTGAAATGGATAGTACCCGCACTCACCACGCCCACTCACGCCTACGCCCACCCTGACACTCGGGCTCGATCAGGGCTTGGGCTCGGTACATCCCTAATCTGAATATAATAATATAAATATTTTTGTTTTTGTTTTTGTAAAGGAAATTCATCAAGAAACTGATATAATTGAAAAAGATTTGCAACGTGCATTATTACCATTATCAATGGGTAAACCAAATCAACGTATATTTCTTAAAGAACCTAAAACAAAAGAAATTCAACCAACCGATAAATTTATTGTTAATGATTCATTTACATCGAAATTATTTCGTGTAAAAATCAATCCAATAACAGCTAAAATTGAAAGTGATCCTGAACGACAAGAAACTCGAAATAAAGTTGATGATGATAGAAAACATGTTATTGATGCAGCTATTGTACGTATTATGAAAACAAGAAAACAAATGGCACATACACAATTAATTGCTGAAGTATTTAATTCCTATCAAATTAATTCTTATTATAAAAATGTTTTTGTTTAATTTAGGTTACACATCAACTTAAAATAAGGTTTATGCCTAGTCCTGTTTTTATTAAAAAACGAATTGAAAGTTTAATTGAACGAGATTATTTATCACGATCAACAGATGATAGGTAATTGAAATGATTTTTTTAATTTTCAATTATTATTGTTGTTGTTTTTTCTTTATTCAACAGGAAAATGTATAGTTATGTGGCATGAACAAATCAAAAAGCTCTTCTTTTTTTTCATTTGATATATTTTCTGTAATAAAGAAAATACACCACTGCCAATATCGATTGGTATATTTCTATATTTACTCATTTTCTAACTGTCATTGTCGATGGAATTTAATATTCTATCTTATTCTCATTTGTTCACTATCTCTTTTTCTGTTCCTTTTTTTTATTACTACAATTTTTTTTCTATGAAATATATATATACCCATATATATATATAGACAAAATCCAGATTTGTATACGTGTGTATTTGTGTGAACTGATACTTTAGAATTAATTACGATTCGAATGAATACAGAAGATATCAATCAAAATTTATTATTTATATACAATGAAATATTTAAAAAAATCTAGAGAAATACAAATAAGACGTTTCACAATATCTTTGTATTGAAAAAGGATCAAATAAGAAATCTATGAATATTTACTTGATTATAATACAAAACATTAAATTATTTCAACAGTCCTATTTACAACGAGTTTCTTTTCACATATTAATAAGGGATTTTCTAGTGTTGGGCCGAAAGAGCCTCGTCAGGAAGGAAATCTTATGAAGGAAAATGCGAAGTTAACGAAACTGAACGATCGCGTTAGTGATACACTTTCGTAAACTTCTCATAACTTCGGAAGCTTTTTCGTGAGATTTCGCAATTTTACGTTTTTAAAACAGACGGGTTGGCCCATCAGTAGATATTTCTCAAGAAGACAATTATTGTTCTAGTTTTGGTTTCTCGTTTTACCCTTACTATATGTTTTCATAAGACAATTTAATCATATTATTAAACAATATAAAATAAGAGTTTCGATCATTGAAATATTGATTGCGAACCAGCCATTTATCAATGTAATGTGTGTACAATGTCTTGTATATAATAAAAGGATATTACGTTTTTTAAAATGAATACAGTTTTAATCTCTTTATTATCGATCTGCTTCGTTTATATATTGAAAAATAATCAATTTATACATAAAGGGTACTCCAGAAGTTTTAAAACTTATTGTTCTCGCACATAATAAAAGCAAACTTTCAGAGGTTAGTGTACATATGTAGTACTACATAACTACAAAGTTTGATGTCTATCTCTTTTACTATAAATGAGTACATGAAAGAACATTATCATACACTATTTTTTCGATTTTCCAACAACATAAATTCATATGAGGGAATGTGATAATGAGAAAACAATTACTATTTCCAAGGTTTCTTTTTATTAACGAATATAAGAGAAAAGAAAATTGTTTTTTTTACCCTCGCATACTCATTTTTGTACGTGATAATTTATTGTATCAACAAGTAATAATCAAGATGATAATAAAATCGAGAAAATAGTGTATAATAATGTTTTTTCATCGATTCATTTATAGTAAAAGAGATAGACATCAAACTTTGTAGTCATGTAGTACTACATATGTACCCTAACCTCTAAAAGTTTGCTTTTATTATGTTCCAGAACAATAAGTTTTAAAACTTCTGGCGCATCCTTTCTACTGTTTATCACTAATCCAATATACAATAGGTAACATCGAATAAAACAAAAAAGTTATCGTTCATTGCACTATATTGAATATTTGACAAAGAGAATACAGTACATATGAAAGAAAACCTTGAATCGGATATTCGGTACTTAACTACAGTTTATATGATATTAAGTATATTTTATATAATTATTTATTGGTAGAGATTCATCTCTTCACATTACTATAATATTTAATTCACAGTATACGGATTTTTTTTTCATTCTAGAAGAACTTCCAGTATAGTCTTTTTGATCTTGAATGTCAACAATTCATCATTCTTGAATTTATTATTAGAGCCATAAGGCACTCAACTATATAAATATATGCAAATATATATATACATATACAAACTCATTTTATATAACTATTTGATTAATCATGTGAAAAGGTAAAAGAATATTTCAATGAACAAAATTTTCATAACTCCACTTTCTATTCAAATAAGTAGGATTTGTTGAATACACATTTTTTTTCTTATCGAAATATACAGATTACAACAATTAGTCAAGTTATTATTATCTAAATAATATTTTTTCTTCATAGTTTGTTGATAAAATAAAAGTCGAGACAATACATCATAAAACGTATAAGGTTAAATATTTACCTTGTTATTAAATCAAGCGTGATTGCTGTATATTGTTTTATATTCATACAACACTCATTCATATAAGATTATCTCTCCTTGATATCAAATGTCATCATCATCATCATCATTGATTCCTATTTCATTATCTTCGGATAATAAGGATAAACTTGAAAGTTTAATTAAAGACTTAAAAAAAATCAAATGGGAAAAAGGTGAATATTATTTTCATAATTTTATTGATTATTATCAATTACCACAAATAATACGTGTTGAACAATCATGGAATACAGAGTTTACAAAAGATCAATGGTTATATTTACAAACAATCTATGATCGATATTTAATTATTGCGTCATCGTTAACAAATAAACCAAAAATTTCACAAGAAAAATATCTTATACCAGATTGGTTTCAAGGTGAATGTCGTATATTATCAAAAAATCCAACATTAAAAAAACGTTGGTGGGTTTTTCAAGGTGCATTTGAATTATATCGTTTTGAATTACCACGTTTAATTAAAGTTCTTTGTCATACACCAGGACATATGAAAACAACAAAGGATGAATGGAAAAAAATTGTTCTATGTAAAAATGCTTATTTTAATGTTATACGTCGTGAAAAATATCAATCACGTATTAAAAATAGTAAAGATGAAGTATTAATTAGTGAACCAAAAGAAGCATTTATACTTGAAGATCCGAATACTAATGATGAATTTATAATTCCACCTGGTGTACCACTTCGTTTTGCAACATTAATTAAAGATCATGAATTACATACACAATATCAAAATCATAATGGTACATTCACATTTCCAGAAATTCTTATGCGTTATGAATTTCCAATTGATATTGAAATTCAAACACATTTACCAACTGATCTACTTAATTTTAAAGCGCAAATAAAATTAGAAAAATTTTGTGTTGCTAAAACAGTATTAGCTTATATTATTGATAAGGATCAACCTTCATTAGTTGAAATATCACCATTAACACAATTCACTATTCGTTGTGCTAAGTATTTAAAATCGATTAGTGCTGTTTTTTCTGTTTTTATTTTCTAATTATTTAGATGTTTAACATATGGTTTACCACAACAAGATCAAGATGCTGATGAAAAATTTGATGAAAAAGGATATCAATGTTATGAAGATATACGAAGTAAATTGAATAGTATTTTTGATAGTGTAGCTGAAATATATCGAGGAAAAATTCAAGTTGGTACTGAAGAAGAGGTATGTGTATTTTTGTTTAGATGTTAAAAATAATTTATTTATAATGTCTTAGATTGAATGTATTGAAAAAGCTTATGAAATAAGTATGAAAATGTGGACTAATAGTAAAAAACCAATTGATCAAACTTATTTGACAATTGAAGAAGCTTGTAAAGTTATTAAAGAAACTGTTAAAGAAGATGTTCCTGTTCCAGAAATGCAACCAAAACGATTTACTGTTCATACTAGTGCTGATCCAAGTAAAATATTTATTTTCAATATATTTGATACGATATATAACTATATATTTAGGTAATCCGTATAATGAAGTTATTGATTATGAAAATATGGATGCTTTAAATAAAAAGGCGGAAGAAAATACGTTAACAAAAGATAATAATAAATCAAAATCATCATTAAAAAGATCATCAAGTACTAAACGTGAACCACAAGCAAATCAAGTAAATAAACAACCATCACTTGTTGTTCAACAATTACCACCACCAATGCTATTACCACCGTAAATTATTTCTTATACGAAATATATATTCTTTTCCTTATTTTTATTCTTAGTGAATCATTTGAAAAAACAATAAAAGCTATTCCGGAAATACTCTATACTGAATTTCTTCCTCCTACAAAAGCAAAGTAAGAAAAAAAAAGATTTTGTTTTCTCTATTTTTCTTTTCTTTTCATAAATAGAAAATCAAGTAAAACAGCTCAACAGGAATCATCAAAATGACTTAAAGTTTAACAAAAATTAAATTTACGAACTGGACTTTATTTTCAAAGAAAAAAAATATATATAATAATAATAATAATAATAAAAAACACACACACCTACATACAATATGTTTCTTATAATAAAAGTAGATCAATATGAAACTATATATACAATATTAAAAGAAGATAGTATAATAAAATATAGTTTTTGTTTTTAAATTCTATTTACAATAAAATATACAAACTTAAATAGAAAGACTATCACATAGAATGAAAAGAATTGTAATTTATTTAACATTTTACATTATCATCATGATCTTCATCGATATGTTCAAGTTCTTCATATTCACCATGTTTATATTTATATCGTAACTAGAAAATAGATAGATTTATTAAAATAATAGACAAAGAAATTGTTTTACTTCATGCATAAATAAACATGAAACATTCATATCTAATTGAGCAGCACTTGGTACACTTTGTAGCGGTGCTAATGAACCGGATAAATAATTTGAATTTGATGATTCAAACATTTGTGTATGAATTCTAAAACGAAAGAAATATGATAAAATATAAGCAAAGAAAGATTTATGAATTTTATACTTTGAAAGAACACCATATGGTGCCAAACTTCGATAAGGTGAATCAGATTTTGTTATACCACTCTGTGATATTGAAGAAGATGGTTGTTGTACTGACATATTTACAGTTGTATATGTTGGAGAATATGCATTATTCAATGTTTTTGGCATCATCGAACGATTATACATTGATGATGTAGCTAAAAATATACAATAAAATCCAATTTTTATGTGTTCAATCTACATCTAATAGGAAATTTTCGGTTCGATATTAACAATAATTAAAATTATATAAATCTCAAGTCATTAAGGCAAAAAAATATAGACATTGAAACATCTATTATATTTCTAAATGATTAATTCGAATCTCAAGACATATTTATTATTATTAGTTTGATGAAATCCTTCTGACTGAATAAATTGAAAAGAAATAATTGAGTTAGCATTAGAATTCAAAAGAATAAGCAGTGAAGCTCTTAAGTATATACATAAGTTCGAAATATCGTTTCTTTTTCTCCTAACGTAGATTCAGGATTCGCGAATTTCGCTAACATACTTACAGGAAACTCGCCAGTGTCAATATGTGGATATATATGTATAAGAATAGCTCCTGGTAACTAAATCAAGGGGTTTCGACTATAATATGTTTATTCTGATAATATTAGGTTAATCTGTCACGTGTATTTTACAATAATCTTGTATTATTACAGTTGGCGAAAATTCACTGGATCTACACCAAATCGCGCCTGAACTTTCGCCAATGGCGAATGTCCTATTGGCGAATAGACCGTAAATTTATATATCTATTGTTCTATGTTTAACTAACGTCGAGTATGTTTATAATAATTCATTCATTATTTTTGAAATCTTACATTGTGGATCACTGTAGAAACTTCTTTGCATTTGACCGAGTGATTGTTGAAGCATCGATGATGTTTGCATACTTTCCACAGCTAAATTAATATTAATAAGAAAACTAAAATTACATAGAAATTTTCGTACCTCGTTCTTGTATTTTTTCTAAATAAACTTCGCATTGTTTTGGCATTTGCCATTTAGGATTTGTGTGATGAAAATGCATTAATGATAATTCAAGTTTACCATCATTTGTTATTCCACCATCATTTTGTTTTGCACGTATTGGTACAAACCACTAAAAGAAATTTTTTGTTAAATCAGATTACATCGTTTTGTTTCTTTTTCCTTACTTTCATATTTCCATGCTTGCCAATATCTAATTGTGCAAAACTGCAAACATCTCCAACACCTTGTACATCTACAGTATAATTTCTTAAGAAATCGATAATTTGTAAAGATTTTCGACGTAATTGAAAACATAAAATTATTGGTGTTATGAATGGACTAAGAAGTTCTTCAAGAAAATAAACCTATAATTATAAAAATAAGATAGAAAAAAATAAAAATTTATTCTTCGAAAATTTACATATTTTAATTGAAACATTTGTCCAAATTCAGCTTGAACATAATCTGTATGTGCATGATCTTTCCATGAATCAGGTTGATAATGAACTTGTGCAAGAACAAGTTGTAACATTTGTTCTGGATCAAATACAGCATTCTGTTATGTAGGAAAAAAATGAATCTTTTTTTAATACATTAAAGTTTATTTTTACTTCATCTGGTATTAAAGATCGACAAATACCAAGTACAACTCCTAGACCAGTCATTAATGTTAACATATGTTCAACATTAAGAACATCTTCATCATAAATTGTTAATATAATTAAAACAGCTAATATAGCACCGGATGTAAAACTAACAAATCTAGAAGATAAAAATAAAATAATAATTAATTAAAAATAACAAAACGAAAAAAAAAATATTCGTACTTTGCTATTTCAACAATACTATAATTAACAAATGATGACATATAACTCATTGCTGGTTTATAACCACAATTTAAACGTTGATTTAATGAATGATCAAGTTCATTAAAATGACGTAAATAAAGTCGACCATAATTACTCCAACGACGGCTACCTAATACACCTGGTTCACGTCGAACAAGCTGAAAATTTAATTAAAAATAAGAAAAAATATTTCATTTGTAACATTATTGTGTTTGTTTACCTCAGTATAACCATAGAATAGATTTAATACTTGCCAAATGAATATAAATGGTGAAAGAAGAAGATTAGCAACACCATAGAGAAGAATAAAACGTGATAACCTAAAGAATTTCATATGTAAAGAAGTAATCAATAGATAAAACATACTGTCGAGCTAATGCTTCACGTTGACTATGAATTTTATATTCTTGTCGAAGGTGCCATCGTTGATCAAATGGTGAATATGGACCCCCTATTGAATTATTTAATATATTAGCTGAGTACAATATATCAGAATATTAAAATCATCTTTGGTCTTTTTATCAAATATATAAACATTGATGATAGGTACTATGCAAAAATTATAGATCATTTATTCACTTGAGTGATAGAATGGAACAAGAAGACAGCTGCATGTCTCATACTTATTTCTCATTTGAATATTATTTAAATGAGAAAAATAATTTTTTCATACATGTGCACCAAATGTCATATTCGATACAAGAGTCTATATTTTACAAATCTTCATTCTTTCGTAAGAAAGTTCTAAAATATAGATTCGGATTGTAAAAGATGGAAGATTTTAGGAAACGAAAAGCGGTTTCGGATGATCGAAACCTTACTCATATCTATCCAAACTTATTATAGCCACTACAAAAAGAATTACTTACAAAAAAGAATTAAACGTAGATTAAATTTGAAACCACTTGTAAATGAAATTCTAGTTAAAAATTATATGTATAAATATATTAAGTCATATCATCTCAAACTTACATATCACCAATAATAGGTAAATGTAATTTTGGTGGTAAAATTCCTTTGTTTACTAGTGCAACTTCATAATTTTTAAAGCGTAATAATCGATTATGAATATCTAATTCTGTTAAAGTTGATTTATGTATACATAAATGATGTGTTCGTTGTGCGATTAATAACCGTTGTTGTACTTCATGCCATGTCATATTTGGTAGATCGTTCTAAATATAAAATTCTAATAATTATCTATTAATCGAATTAATTATTTCAAACCGGTTTTATATCCAACGCTTGAGTATAAAACGCTCGAATATTGAAATAGGAAAGTAGATTATATAGCGCACGACATAAGCGATAAAGCCAATAAATGATTGAAAGTATAAGACATAATGATGTAATTAAATGCATACTAAAAAAGATTAGAAATAATAATAATGATTTTTTTGTAAAAATTACTGATGAAGACATTGTTTAGGTGATTGAATGACTTGATTTATTTGTATTTTATTAGTTATATTTCTTGCAAATGGTGTTGAACGAAATAGAAGTGGATAATCAACACATTGAACAATAAGAGTCGTAAATGAAACGATAAATATAAATTGTCTATAATTAAAAAGAAAAAAACGTTAATAAAAATAATTAATTTACAAGTTTTACATACATAAGGCCGAAAATTTCTGAAAGAACTATACAAAAAAATCCGTGTTTTTGATGATATTGATATATTCGAACAAAAAAATCGTCAAGATCTTTCTGATGACTCCATTTTGATTCTAAAATTAAAACAACAACTAAAATTAAAAATAGTTTAGATTTATTTTTCTATACGTTTTTCATGGGTATTTTCATCTTGTGTTTCAAATTGCATATATGGAGATAATGTTTGATCTTGACCTTCAAATGTATCATTTTCTTCATTATTAACTGGTCGATATTCCATATTATTAAAAATCTAAAAGAGAAAAAATGATACATTAATAAAAAAGAATAACAGTTATGTAATGTCGATATTCTTTCTATTATTATTTATATGGTATTTTATTTTAAATAGAAACAAACGGTAAATTATTCAAGAAATGCTTCTCTACGAAATCATCTCAACTATAGGAAAATGTGTTACAAATCGGATAAACTGACATTCATATGCTAAGACAACTCCTTCATTGTGATAAAAAGAACGGACCGATTTTTATAAAAAATTCATTCGATTACAGCTATATTAATTGTGCATATGTATATGAATAACACAACGACATATAATATCAAATGATGTGAGAATAACTTAAAAAACTCTTACTTTCTTATCTATTCGCAACTAAAAGGAAAAATAATGGCGTACAATAAACTAAATAAAAGTTTAACCTTTGTTTAGATATGATTAGCATATTATTATTTTGCACTTACAAGAAGGTAAATCTTCTAAAAAATTAAATTGGAAATTTCAATATCTGCTTCTTGCGTAACTTACCAACTTCAAAGATTTTTTTTATCTCTGTTAAGATAAATAAATTCAAGCTAAAAACTCAGTCCAACTAAAAAATTAATCTGATGAAACAACCTCTGATAAAGAAATAGCTGTTCAAAAATTATTATACTACTAACCTATCAGTTTTTCAAAGTGTCACGAGTTGATATTACGAAAATATATCTGATATATGTGTATAGCTATGACTCATTCCCGAATTTCAATTTATCAAAAAAAATAATATTTTCTAAGACTATCTTCGTTAATTATTTCTCATTTCAAACTATTCTGGTATTTTATTCACTCTTGTCAAGGTTTTCACACCTAAATCTCATAATTATGCAAGAACTTAATTAAATTGCGATGATAGTCTTTATCTCTTTATAATAAAACAGTGACACTTAATCATTTTGTTGAACCCTAAACTATACAATAAAAATACGAAAAAAAAAATTTTTAAAATCTTTTTTGAATAAAAAAATATTCGCAAAGAAAATCTAAGATTAATTACCATTACACCAGCTGCCGATTAACTCAGATGACCCTCGATGCATACTATTGGTTAATTTCTAACCAATGAAAAATAACAAATCGAACCTCTTTAAATATTTTGTATTTATTTAATTTTTACTATTTTAGAATCAACTTTCTATTTCATTGGTAGTCATTTTATCCATATATCTAAACTTGTCAATCAAGAAAATCAAAAAAAAGAAGAAATTTTTTTTTCATCGAACTTTACCCGACCTTTCCTTTAGCTATAATCGATACATCCTTCCTTTGAGCATTGCTATTGGCATCGGGTATCAAGAAAGAAAGTAATTATTGTGTTGATGGCAAATAAATTCAATCCTTATCAAAGTGTACCAATTAAATTAGTTATTGTCGGAGATGGTACTGTTGGTAAAACTTGTATGTTAATCTCATTTACAAGTAATACATTTCCTGAAGAATATATTCCAACAGTGTATGGATTATATAATTGATATTCTTGTTAACAAATTTTGTTTTTATCTTTATTATAGTTTTGATAATTATACATCGAATATGATTGCTGATAATGTTAAAGTATCACTTGGTTTATGGGATACAGCTGGTCAAGAAGATTATGATCGACTACGACCATTGTCATATCCTCAAACCGATGTCTTTGTACTTTGTTTCAGTGTAATTAGTCCAACATCATTTACAAATATAACAAATAAATGGATGCCAGAAATTCGACATCATTGTCCAGATAAACCAGTTATTTTATGTGGTTAGAAAAAGTTTTATTATGAAAATAAAAGCTGATGATTTTGTTTAGGTACAAAAATTGATTTACGCGAAGATCGAGAATTTGTTAATTTGTTACAAAAACAAAATCTTCAGCCAATTAAACGTGAACAAGGACTACGTTTATGTAAAAAAATTCGAGCTTTTAAATATGTTGAATGTTCAGCATTAACACAAAAAGGTCTTAAACAGGTTTGTTGAATATTAAGAAATCTATTTGATTTTAATTTTTCGAAATTTATTTTAAGGTATTTGATGATGCTGTTCGTGCTGTACTATCACCTAAAACAACGAAAGTTTCCAAACCTTCATGTCTTTTATTTTAAATAGAAGATACGAGAATGTTAGAATCTCATTTTATACGTGTTTTTTTATCTTCCAACTTTTTTTATGCAAAAAAAGATAATAATGTTCTCAAATAATGCATGGCTTTTGTTTTGTTATTATGAAATAAATTTTTTTTGGATATATATATAAATAAGATTATATACATCAGAAGCTGTACGCATTTACTTATGAAGAATATATTGAATAACATTAGTTCGCTTTTGTAGAAAAGATGATTGACGCTAATCGAAAATCCTTGTTCACTCGATCTAATGGACTTTATATCGAGAAACAATTTTAGATCTATTATAATAATTACGAACGTAGATTTCATTTCTGATTTAGATATCCAATGAATTAAACCTCTAAGATTTTCTTGTCTTCTCATATAATCGATCATTATTTTGTTTAATATAACCGTATTCATCCTTATCATATATGATGATAATTACTTTTTTTTCTCTCAAGATGAGAACTGAATAAAATAAATGAGTTGTTGAACACGATTTACTTTTCGACATTTACAAGAGATGTTAATTCAAGAAATAGTCAACATTCTTTGGTATATTATTTTGATCTTTAGACATGACAGAGTATATAAGAGAAACCCTTGAAATTTAAATTAAATGAGGACAAAAAAATGTGCAGAACTGTCAAATATAAATTTTCAAAAGGACTCAAACATGTACTTTCTTCACGAACAAGTCATATAATTGTATATATATAGAATAGAATAAATGCAATTTCGGTACATATTTCACCTAATCAAATACTCTGTTTTATAGGAAATAGTTTATTTGTAACAGTCTAGTCTTTGTACCCAGAGGGCTCAGAATCGGAAATTCATACTTTTATTAAAATATTTTTCGAGTTATAATATTTGTCTAGATTTAAGGTCTCTATATTACCTTCTAATTTAATACAATATCATTGTTTTCTTAGGGCTATTATAATGAAGCAAGTTTGGAGAACATCGCTTCAAGATAGAGGTTTTTTTGACCTGTATAAATTATTGAATATGTTAATAAAGATAATTATATAAACGAAGTTATAATGGATAAGATTCAAGATGACATAGAACTTATGTTACTAACAGTTTCAAACACAATATCAAATGGTAGTGGTCGAAATTTTAATTTTTTTGATAAGATATCGTTTTCAAAACCGAACAATATTTTTCATAGATTCTACTTCTCGGAATTGAATATTTCATAAACAAACACTCTTTTTATTCTATTCACGTGCGTCATAATAGAAAAAGCTAAAAATTGAATAGATGAATGTTCATTTCTTATTCTATTGCCTAACCTTTTTGTAATTTAATACTTCATAATTAAAAGAAAGCAGATATTAGTTTATTATTCTTCTAATAGAATCTCATATATACTTTCATAATTGAATATTCAATGATGTGCATGACACTTGAGTAAAACCAGAGATTATTTGTAATGTATGACGTATAGAGAGTAAAAATATAACTGATGGAATCAAAAAAAAAAAGATTGTATATCTTTCTAATATACATATGACTCTACCATCGGAAACAAGATATGATTTTGTTCCAACAGCATCAATTCTAGCATTTATTTTTATTGGCATAATTTTTCTTATTGGCCTAATTGGACGATGTCTCGCTTTAAATCAATCAACAATTCGTAGTGCACAAAGTTTAGATTTAATGATTTATAGAATACCGCCAAGAGCAAATTCTTCAATGCAAAAAATACGTCCATCAATAGATATACAATCTGATTTAACTGGTATTCCAATTACACCTACTCCAATTCAGCGAGGACCAAAAAATCTTTAAACTTAATAGCATATATGTCTATTCTTTTATTCAATAAAAATGCTTATTGTGTGTTCGTGTTTATTTTATAACAATGGTAATATTTTATATCACTTTATTTTAATGATACTTTCTTCTTACTAAAAATAACGATGCACTCAGCAAGAGCATATTTTTATTTAAGTTCTATTTTCAGCAGCTTCACCAAGATGTCTGAATCAATCGCCTAGCCTCTCTTGTGTTGATGAGATTGCTTTTATTTAAAAACTCGATCTGGAAGTGAGAAGGTAGTAAAACGAACTTATAATCAGAATATACACATGGGTGAGTACAGACAAAAACATGCATAAGCTAAAATCTTGACTCTATTTTTCACAAAAGAGCAAGTAAAGAATACACGTCAGATTAAAAAATAAAACTGTAATAAATATTATAATGTTTATTAAAAGAATTAATTTCTTTTCTTTCTCATAAATGCATTCTCAATAAAATGTTTCAATTCTTTAACCATACATAAATTTATTCATCCTAATAATTTATAATCTTTACGTAAGAAAAAATCCTCCTGACATTTATTTATTGCTATGAATACATGTCATCTTTACTGTCTAACTTATATCATTAAATGACAAAGTAATGATAAAAATAGCGTATGCAATAACCAGTCTTATAAATTATAAAATAATTATTTAAAACAAATTCATTTCCTTTCTTACCTAAGGTCGTCATTCTATCTGCTACTAATGTCATAGTTTTATTATAATGTTTCAACGAATGTATCGAGCGGTAGAAATATAAAAACTATGATCATATTGTATTCAATTAGTTTCTTGAGAGTATATGCATTCATATTCAATCTGCTATCTTGACATTTTATATTAACTCAAAAAAAGGACTTTTTTAGTGCTTTCTTATTTTTAATGGGAATTCTTTTACTTCTTTCTTCTAGTATATTATCTATGAATCCTTTTGCATTCTATTTGCCCTTCAGACATAGTCACAGAAGATTAACTAATCTTTTCTTAGATAGATTTGTTTTTCTATTCTAGTTCTTTAATCTTCATTTTGTTTTTTGTAATACGTCTTCTTTTTAATACACATTCGCATATCTAGTACCCGGTTACATACGAACAGATCAGTATATAATTAGTTATTTTTAGTTCCATGACTGAGATCACTATTGTATTTTTCAATTAAAATTCATTTATTACAATCAACTACAGTAAGAAGATTTTTTTTTCTTAATTATTCTAAAATGTTCTATGTCACGCTTTATTCGTGAATTATTCTCTGAAATATTCGCATAACGTAATAAACATAAGGTGGCCGAGCTTATATTTATAAATATTTAAGAAGAGAGCGTTCCTAACGCATATATATCTACATATCGACAATATGTCACGTCCAGTATAATGAGTTTTTAGTAAAATCTTCATATTTATGTTAATAAATTGTTCCGTTTTATATTGACACAGAGAAATATAACAGCCAAAAAATATTTCTTCCTTTACAATAAAGACAAAATCTATTTCAGAGATTCTCGTATGCATTCATTGTCTAGGAAAAAAATTACCAGTCACTATATATTTCATTTAACACAACTCAACTTTACAGTAAGATATAACTAACCGAACACATTTGTAACAGGTTTTCAATGTAAAATCTCAGTACGACCATCATGATTTATGTACGCATGTGTTTTTCTTAAGACTATATATCTGATTTAGAATAGCATTTATGTCAAATAAATGCTGTCACATATAAATCAACTTATAGATCGAACAGATACTTTTTGGATTGTTCGTAGGAATAATTTCGATAGACTTCTAACTAATAGAGAAGTCTTGAATATTTTCGTTTTAGTACAGTTATTTATGCGACAATTTGAAAGATATCTTTTTTGAGTATTCTATCATTGTAATAAAATATTGATAAATACGGCCCTTCTGATCTGTATAATCGACCAGTTATATCAAAAAAAGTCATATTTTTAACAAGTTTCCATTGTTATAGAATTTATTATTTATATTGTTTTAAATTACAGAGGTACTTCCATTATTGAACATTATTATAGATTCGATATAATTTATCAGTATGTCAACTTTACAATAGAAAAAAAACATATATTTCAAGTCAAGTTTATTGAAAATGTACTTGACAGAAAAAACATGCAATCTATCGAGAACAATTCTCTGATCTATAAAAATGAAAGTCTAGGGAATCGAGTAATCATCTGATTAGAATGTTGAAAACATTTTTCATTGTATATGAACTTTATTCTACAACAGCTTCTTTATAGCGCTTCATAGACATATAGAAACTTTTTTTTTCCACTTAGGTGAGATACAAAAAAACACATTTGTTATATGGTAACATGAGAATAGGAAAAAAATATGATTAACTATGCAAAGTGGGAGAAATTAAAAGAAGAAGTTTTTCTCGAATGAACTATATTTTCATTCCAATGATATAAACTCAGTAAGTAACTGCGTCTTCTTTTTAATTACATAGGTTTTCATGATAATTAAATTTATTCATTTTTTTTCGAATATATTTTACAATTCAACAAATTGATCAATATAGTTCATTTGTTTGATACTAGATTTTTCTATCAAATATTTATTTGTAACCTACTAAATTTCATAGATAAATTCGATAACGATTTTAATAATAAACCAATCCTATCTTTCCGTCAATTTGACATAATACATTTATCATTTGCTTGATTTCTAACAATAACATGTAGATTATCAATCAACTGAATCTTGACGTGACATACATTAGTAGCAAAAATATTTTCCAAGATTTATACTTACATCGTCATTTTCCAGTTTTTCTATCACATTAGTTGTTTGGGAGGAGCTAATTTTCTTTTACTCAAAATTCAAAGTATTAGTATAAATTATTCGAAATATATTTAGAACATTATTAGCAAAATTTTCTTCTGTTATTGATATCTCTATGAATTATATCTTTATATAATGCAAGAATTAATTATTTCTTTGAAGAGAGCATGCATATACTTGTTTATAATAAAATCATGCGCGCACTATGCGTATTTTAATTAACGGATATAATAATGTAAATACTCTTCAGCATTCTATTTAAATTAATGAGACTATTGTATTTCTGTTACATATAAGATAATATCTTTTTTTTTCTTCAATAGTATACCTGTAACTTTCATACAGCAAATGCCGACCTTATATTATTTGAGAAAAAGTTCTTTGTAGAGTATTAGATATTCTTTTCTATTACGCAGACATTTGAAAGAATAATTAGTTTAAAGTATTTAATATATATACATTTAGAATGACCTTATTCTCAAATAAACTATAATATAATAATTAATATTTCATTAAAAATTATATTTTTTTGACATTAGTCTAGTATTGATCTTTAAAGAGGTATTAATTCTATTGTAAGTATATAAAGACTCTAAATTATAGATCAACGAGTCGGAATAAATTAGGATCATAGGAAAATATTTGAAACCGTTTAACTATATAGGATCTGGCTTTCTTCTATTTTTGATTAAGAGACATTCTAAATTGTTAAAACGTTCTATTCATTCCAGAAATAGAAATGTTTTTAGTAGTAAGTATGGAAGAAACTCATCTCTAGCAGGAATCTTCTTGAAATAGACTCATGCATCTGATAACTTAATGCTTTCGAGTTCGAATAGTTTCTGAAATTACTTATCTCTAACTATCAGTACGTAGATTTCTTTAGATTCATACTAAAATTGACAGATATTTATAGTTTTGACCTAGATGACTTTTTTTCTCTCATAGAAAATATGCACGACAAGATGTTGATGATGACTTATATAGACTAGACATATTATTTGTTAAATTATACTCGACAACTAACGGTCTGCCAATTTTTCTTTGTCTCAATTTGAAGAAGGATATTTTTGTCATAGTAGTACAATCAAAATCTAATTATTCATCGTTGCTACCAGCATAAAGTTCATTTTTGCTAGGATGAATCTATTCATTATTTTAATACAGTATATTACAGATTTATTTTACTCTCCATATTTTTTAGTGAGACATTATCGTTGTTTAAAAGTAAAAGTTTAAGATGACTGATTAACAAAAGAACATCTTGTAGTTAGTTCAGATTCCGTGTTTTATCTATAATCAAATCTTGATAAGGTATGCAATAGGTACGTATTCAAATACCCTGTATAACGACAGAATACGTTTATTAATGCTCCTTCTTATCATCATCATTTCCATATGCCAGATCATCAAAACAAAACGATCACACAAGAAACGACATATACGAAAAATGCTATGCCATATTATAGTTAGCTATATATTATCATAACTTTTTGTGAGCTACTCTGAGAAAATAAAGATAAGGTAACATCCCTAATAATAGTATAAGCAAATGGGAATGAATCTTTATAAATATATTTTATGTCTTATTTGTTCGATCCACTTTTAACTCCAAATCAGATTAAAGTTTACTCACAATATTTCTATTCGTTATTCGTCGTACTATAAAACGTACACAAAAAAGAGCAGAAGGAAGAATGGGAACATAGTGCATTCATGATCATAGCAGGATAGTATATCAACAATAAAAGACGAAATCAATAGTACTATCAATATATCATTTTTACTCATCAATCAGATTAGAGATCAAGCGAAAATTTGGTGCTTTTTTTGGATTTATGAACAGTTAATACGATTGTTAAAAATAGGTTTCAATGTATCTCCAAAGTCAGTCTAGAGCAAGTGAGTAGTACATAAAAAAAGAACATTTTCGATTTTGATATTTTCCGGCTTAGAAATAAATAACTAATATTTGTTTTATTCTCATTTTCTCGTATCTTGTTAAGAAAATTTGCATGTTTTGGCAGAAAAAGACTTTAAGAAATATAACTCATAGAAATTTACTTATTATTAAAAAAAAAAGCCATACATAGTTAAATACTTCGAGAGATTCTCTTTTGACATATAAGAAGAAAGAAATCCTAGTGTAAAAGTTATTTAATAACTAAGATTATTTTTTTTTAATATGACGTCTGTTGTTGTTCCTATATTTTATTATCTACACAAGTTCGAAGTACTTGAAATAACTTTCGGCTAGTACATATCGTATACTTTAGATGTCCTTCCTGTGCTAAAGTATCGCCAACTTTAAAGAGACTTTTAAAATGTATTTAATTATTAAACTAAAAAATATCGTGTTAATATAAATAAGTATAAAAAAAGAAAGTCCCTTGTAGTATGATTTATTTTTCAAAAGCAGTTGGAGATATTTCGTGACATCGCATTTTCAACTGTGTTTGACGTCTGTGAAGAAGAGCTTTTTATTAGAACAGACTATCGAATAATGAATATATTAAGTTCTGTGTTTTTTCCTACTAAATCATAATTAGTATTCATATCATAAAGTTCGTCGTATTAAACATTGAACTAGTATAAGATTCTTGCAATTTCTTCTTTTCTTCATTCAATATAGAGTAAGAAAAAATCTGACTACGTGTTATATATCAATGTTAGATACAGAATTAACTAGTGTTAGATCTTTTTCTTAACAATAAACGAATAATTCTATTGAAAAGGAATTTAGTTATGTATCCTTCTCTTTCGGAAACTTAGTAAGAGGATAGAAATGTTTCAATGCACGTGACCTATAACGCTAGAAATCTTATGAAGTATATGCCTGGTTTTATTTCAAACAAAAATCATCTATTTGATAAATTAATAATCTTTGAGTAGGATAAACGTCAATAGAAAAGCATGCCTAAAGACAATTATTATTAATATGTCTAAGAGAATAATATTTTTGATGATAATACGATAGAATAAATAATCTTTTTACATTGCATGTTAGTCTTGAATGCCGTTAATATAAATCTTTTTAAAAATAAAATACAATCTCTTTAAGAGAGCACTTATGACAACATTGCGGAATCCAGGCACTTGACAAAAAAGTTATTTTTTGTTTAGTACTTCGTATATTGGAACATTGCTCGATATTATCATGGAGTCTCTCTTAAAGATTCACTATTTATTTTTATTTTTCTATATTTTAAATATAGAACAAAAGGAATTTTATGATTTCCTTCATGTATAAATACAGATTAAGTTATATTTCATTCAATAGAAAGTACTTGAAAAAGATTAGAAAAATAACCGATGCGGCAGAATAGATGAACGTCTCGATTTTTGACATATATACTTGTTTTTTTTCTTCAAAAGATAGCCCGTGAAATTCTCTACAAAATCTTATAAAAAGCGCTCTTCGATCGAGTAACTATAGAATTATATCCGATCAATACTTCAAGGCTCCACAATGGACTACCTTCAAACGTATATTTTTTTATAAAAGTAATTATTTCATTTGTTTTAGTGACACAGATATGAGACCGAAATCTAAAGCAAGTTTCCTGGGTTCTCATATATACTCTTTCTAACAGGATTGTGAGGGTGCAACACTCCACGTTCTCTGAAAACGAGTCAAAACCATCGATAGTTCTCGTTATACACGTTATGCGTTGCAGAAAAAAAACGACTTTTCAGCATTTTGTTTCCATCGAAATGATAGAGAAAACATTTTTCTTCTACTTCATAATAAAAGTGAAGACGTTATGACTTTCCGTGAAACAACGGAATTAAAATTGTGATGTATCTCAATGAAAGATTCTCAGGACGAGAATGGCGCGAAATAGAAAAAAGATTTTGTTCAGGTAAATTTAGAGTATGTCAAAAAGAACCTATTATCTCAACTAATAGAGCTTTTTGTAGACTACAAAATGGCCTATTCACTCTCTTTGTTTGTGCTTAAAAAAGCGGCGCAGACTCGTTACTATAAAAAGCAGTACTTTAAAGTGTTGATTGCATGTAATTTTATAGTTACTCATTCGAACAGCTCTTTTTATAAGATTTTGTAAAGAATTTCACAGACTATCTTTTGAAAAAAAGTCATGTATTATATGTCAAAAACTGAGAAGCTCATTTATTCTGTTACATCCGTTGATTCATAGCGTATGACTTCGACGGGTAAACATAGAATATTTATAGTTCAAAAGAAAACATTTTATCATGTTTTCTTTCTTTTTGCATCATGGTTGAATAGAACACATCATAATGCGTAGGCAAAGAGAATATTTTTAAACGTTACAGTTAAAATTCCATTTAACTTAGTAGATTAAGAATATATTTAGTTTTTTTTATAATATCATTCAGTTAGTTTGTTATTCAGTTAAAATATATTTAAATATTTTTTAGACATTTAAACTTATATTTATTCTACAAAATTAAAATAATAGAAATGAATACTATTAAACTATTTCCTACAAATGAAACTATTTTTAATAAATCATCTTTACATCCAGATACTTTTGTATTATTTGCTGGTCATCTTTTAATTGTATTTTATTGTCTAATATTTATTTTGGGTTTTCTTGGTATGTAAACAAAAAGAGAATTTATACATTAATCTTATATATATATATATTATTTTAGGTAATTCAGCAGTTATTTTTGTAGCTATTCGAAAAAGAAAATATCGTAATGTTACTAATTGTTATGTTATGAATTTAGCATTTGCTGATTTATTATTTTTAATACTTTCAATTCCATATACTACCTATTTAGGTTTAGTAGATAGTTATCCATTTGGTAATATTATCTGTAGAATTTATATGTATCTTGCATATGTAAGTTTCAAAATGAAAATAAAACAAAAATTTTATTCTATTATTATTTTTAGGTATTTTTATTAGCTACGTGTCACACACTAGCTGCAATGAGTATTGATCGATATTTATATATTGTTTTACCAAGTTCTAAACTTCAATGGCGTACATCGAATACTGCTTTTAGTGTATGTTTGATTATATGGGCTAGTAAGTTAATGACAAATAATTTTAATGAATAACAAAATTATGCTATAGGTTCACTTGGTTTGATTGTTCCTTATCATATAACTTCACATGTAATGTCCTCGAATTTGAAAACATGTGGTGTGAATGATCAAAAAAATTTTCTTGTTTGTTTCTTGGTATTTTGTTCTTATTATGCTATTCCACTTCTTATTATTATTGTGTGTTACACGAAATTAGCGATGCATGTTATGCAATCAAATCAAACTATTGTTAATCAAATGAATTCTGTAAGAAGAAATACAACCAAATCTCGAAGAGATTTTTCTATTTATTTTTTTAGAGAAATATTCCAAAGTTTTTGAAAAAAAAACAACGAAGAGTAACAAGAATGGTAAACTATTTCTGCACTTATGAATTTATATTTCATAAGACTTTGTCTATTTTAGGTTATAGTTGTAACGTTAGTATTTGCTATGTGCTGGCTACCTATTCATACACTTGAATTAATGAAATGTGCTAATTCAATAATACTTTATAATCTTGCTCAATCCTATCCAAAATTTATTTATACAATACGTGCATTTGCACATGCCTTAGCTTATTTTAATTCATGTTTAAATCCGTATTTATACGCTTTATTAAATCGTAATTTTTGTTTTGATCTTATCGATATAATTCCAACATGTTTCAATTGTTGTAAACAAAAAGAAGTATTTAAACTTCGAACATCAAATCCATTAACGAAAGCTGTATCAACAACTGCAATATCAAATAGAAATCTTCATAAAAAACCATTTGATAATGATGATGATGAAGAAGATGATGATGATACATATTATCATGATACAGATAAACAAACAAATGTTGATGTTAGCTGTCAAGTTGAATTACTTCTACTATGAACTAATTTATTTTCTTTTTTGTTAATTTTATTAGAAATACAAAAAAACTAAGAACCACAAGAGAAAATTTAATATTATAAATTTTAGCAGCGGCTGGTTTATCACAGGTATATCAGTTTGTCATAAAAAATACAAAAGAAAAGAGATTATTTGCTGAAATCATTTGTTCACAAAAGAAAACAAAATCATTAGTTATCAGCTGGTTATAATATACAAGAAATCTAGCATGAGATATATTCGTTGTCATAATTAGCTCGATTAAGTTCATTCCAACGACGTGAATGATTTCGGTTCGAATAACGAAGTGATACAAGATGTCCAACTTCATCCATAGCTTTCAAAGCCTAAAAGAAAATTTTTCATATTATATAAATCGATAAAAATTTTAGATTATATATTTACATGATCAAGCATTTCTTTGGTATGACCAGCTGATATACAAAATCGAACACGTGATTCAGTAAGTAAAGTAGCTGGAAATCCAACAGTAACAACGGCACAACCACGTTTTAACATTTCACGATTAACAGCTCTAAAAAATAAATAATTATTAATTAATTCATATTTTGTGTTTGGTATAGAATTAAATCTTACGCTATTTTAGCAGGCATGAAAATCATAACAGGCACAACAGGTGAATTATCATTTCCATATACAATGAAACCCATATCAACAAGTTGTCGACGAAAATAACGTACATTACAAGCTAATTGTTGAATACGTTTTTGGCCTAAACAAAAAAAACAATAGATCGATCGATCAGAAAACCTAATGTCTTACCATCGTTTGTACCATCAAGTCCCATAATTATACTCAATGCAGATATTATTTGATATACAACAGGTGCTGACATACTCAGAGAATAACATCCTGAATGTGTATATATCCGAATATGATCAATTAAAGACTAAAAATATTCTAATTTAACACCATATTTTATGAATACAAAAAAATTCTTACTTTTTTTCCTGCAATATATCCACCAGCTGATCCAAAACTTTTAGTAAATGTTCCCATATGAATATCAATATCATCAGGATCAACATTCCAATAATCAACAACACCACGACCTCGTGAACCAATAGCACCAATCGAATGTGCTTCATCCACATATAAATAAGCTTTATATTTTTTCTTTATTTCAATTATTTCAGGTAATTTACATAATGAACCTTCCATACTAAAAAATAAAATAATTATATTATACGTAAAATAAAAATAAAATATTTTATCTACCTATAGACACCTTCAACAATGATTAAAATTTTTTTCCATGGTCGACATGTACGCGGTTGTCCATGAATAATAGCATTACGTAATTGAAATTCCAAATCTTTGATATCTATCATAAAAGAAAAGGATCAATAATAGTTTCTTAACTATAAAATAATTTACCATTATGATTAAATGTACGAATAACTGCTCCAGATAATCGAGCACCAAGTATAAGTGAAGTATGATTAAGTCTATCGCTAAGTATTAAATCACCCTATTAGAAAAAAATAATTCAATTTTTATTTACATAACAAAGTAAAAGATTTACCTTTCCAGCAAGGGCAGGAATATTTAAAGCATTAGTAGCAAAACCCATACCAAATGCAATACAATCTTCGACATTTAAATATTTCGCCATTAAATCTTCTAGTTCGATCATATATTTTTGTGTACCTAATTCATGACGTGTACTACATGTTGTAAGACCATATTTTTCAATTGATTTTATTGCTTGTTCAGAACATGGACCTGAATTTTCAGCAAAACCCAAATAATTATATGAACCTAAATTAATTGATGGTAATTTTTTTCCAGTAAATCTAGATTAGAAGAAATAAAATTAATAATTTTTTATAGAAAAAAATTTTTGTTGCTTACTTAAATGTCCAATTAAAATCATCGGAAATACGTTCCATAACGTCAACTGTAGCTCCAGCAACACTTGCAATCGGTTGATTAAATACATCACGTATACGTGTATATAAATTTCGCGTATAAAAACATTCATAACTTTGATAAAGTGGAACAAAATTCTATTTAAAACAAGAAATGTTTTCTTTTGGTTAAGAAAAAAATAAATAAAATACTTTAGGATTTGGATCTTGAGAAGTTTTTTTATTTTCTATACCAATATTTCGAAGAAAATCACGTAACCATCCAAGTAAACTAAGTATTGCATACCCAAGGACAGTAATAACAGCAGTCCATGTTGGTGTTTCTTCAAATTCTTCATGAAATTGATCTGATACAGATAATTTCTAGAACAAAAAAGAAATTGTTTTCTTGTTTTAATAAAATTTAATAATCACTGTATTAGTTATTACTGATGATTTATTTTTCATATCAGTTTTTTTCGATTTTTTTGCTGCTGTCATCTGAAATAAATTTTGATACACTAAAAAATGATGAGGGGATGGAAAAAATTGTATTTCTTTTATATAAAAATACACCGTCATACTTTTAAAAGAATTATTTCGTTACTATCGCAACTTACCTCACTAGTTACAATAACAACATTTATTTACATTATGAATATTACACAGTCGCAACAGGGCATACTATTTTCAGAATTTGCACCGATCGAGAAGAAGAAGAAGAATAAGAAAAAGAAAACTTTTCTCGATTGTTGAAGAACATTAACAAACATTTTAAGAGTAGCAACGCAAATGACATTAGTAACTCTTATGTTAGGGGAGCCATCATCTTTTATTCGCGTTACTTTCTTTTTTTCTTTACGTGTGAGTAGTTATACATTTGTCATTCGAATTCTATATTTATAAGAAGATTAAAATAATGAAAAAAAGAACAATTCAGTTTAATTTAAAACCTTACTCGTATTCGTTTTCTACTCAAAATGGATATTAGAGAAGAACAAAAAAATAACGAAAGCTTATCGAAACGTGACCGTAAAATAATATATACATGTGTATAACATCGATACATACAACTATCGGTTACTAGTGGACACAAAAATCGGATACAAAATTGGGAAGAATAAAAGAAAGAAGAAAGAAAGGAAAAAAAGAAAGAAAAGAAAGATCAATTGTTTTATTTATGATCCGTTTACTTCTCTTTTCATCCTATATGCTCATAATATATAATGGACTACTGTATCTCATTTGATTAACAAGAAAAATTGGTAGTGAATTTAAGTATAACATTGAATATGAGAGGCGTATTGAAATGAAATAAGTCTATATTCAACTACCTCCAGAAAAAATATTGATTAACAAAATAACTTGACGTCATCATTTTTGTACTCTGAAAAAATGATCGAGAAGATAAAAATAGCAATTCTATATTTCGTAAAATTAAAAGAGAATATTCTAGATTGAAAAACTTGATTGGTGATCGAACTTATGATTATTTTCTTTTTTTTTTCTTAAACACTTCATAAATAAATGAACAAAGGATAACAAATATTAAATTGTGTTGATAGAAGAACGATTTATTGTCTTAAGTTTCATGCATGTATAATGACAAAACGAAAAGATTGCGCATGTTAATATTAAACTACGATCTTTTATGTATCACCTCCGCAAATTCCGCCTCTCCTTTTTCTTCCAAATAAAAAAATATATCTTAATATAATCTAAGTAATATTCATATGATTGAATTACTCTGTATATTATTCATGATATTAAGATATAAAGTCAATAAAAATTCAAGATCTGAAAACGTGTGAAATTTGAATAAATGTGTTTAGAAAAAGAATGATTTACGATGAGTCAGAATATACGTACATACTTTTAGTATCGTAAAAATAAAGTTCGTAATAACAAAAGCTGTAATATGGTTTCTGTCAAATTTATTCATAATTACTAATTCTCAATTTGTTAAGAATTGTGATGGTCTTATATTAAGACAGTAGAAAATAATACAATTTTCCATATTTGTGCGTTTAATTGATATAAAAAATTCGCGATTAATTACACATCTTTCTCAAAATGAATGAACAAATTGTAATAGATTTTATATATATATGCATACCTAAATAGGTTTATTGCTTTCGACGTGTAGAAAATTTTCTTTATTTGATTACTGTCCTAATATCTTAGAAAAATATTTATTATGGATTTGCATATTTTTTTTTTCGACATATTCTGTACGAAAGAATATACTTATCATTAGTAAATAATATTTTCTTCCAATCATTGTAATAATTCACAATCACATTGTCAATTCAACTTTAAATCATCAGAACACTAGGTATGTCCATTTTTATCATTACACGATTTCTACACTTTTCTATAGTCAGATGTATTTTCGTAATATTATACTTGTCAATGATATTCAATATTAAAATCATGGAGAACGTCATTTTTGTAATATTTTTATAATCATACTCTAATGAATGATATTAGATATCGTATCCTGATGTAACAATTTTAGTCAGACCCTGACACATGTGATTAATTTTGATACTAAAACAAATATCTAAGAATGACTTAGATAAATTACTCATTAGTATTGACTTTGAGATGTCGACACATACCAGTAACTGGATTCTATAATGAAACTGTTGGTTGGCTTTTGTAAAAATTTTAATAGTGCTATATTTATGTCATGGAAAATTAATGTGTTATATGACTTTATATTTATATAATTAAATTAATAGGTGAAAATATTTTAATGATATTAAACATATCAATCAATATTTTTTTCTTCTTTCTACAATTTACAGAAAATCTTGGATAGTATTTTACTTCGAATAGTTTTTTTTTTGTTATCATATCAGTCAGATAAACTGTTATCGTACTTCAAATAACAGAAAGAAAAAAAAGTACAAGTCTGTAAAAGATAATGTAAAGGCGTAATAGAGAAGAAATGTGCACGTTCTTTTCTTATTTTTTTCTTATTTATAACTTACTTTATAATCGCTGATACTATTTTGTTCTTTTAGATCAAAAGTATGACTAAGAATAAGTTATCTTCGAATGATAATTATACAACACCAGTAGCTGAACATCCATCATTAGAAGAAGTTTATGAAGCAACACCATTCTCTGAAGCATTTTGGACTTATGTCAACTATATTATTTTAAATATATTTGGTTGGTTTCGTGATTTTCTTCGAAAAACACGAATTGAAAATCGAAAAGGTTCAGCGGAAAATAATCCACCAGTAAAATAAAATTAATAATTCATTGATTTTATTTATTTATATTTATATATTATCCTAGGGTTTTGTTCCATTGTATCAAAGTTATGAAAGTTTCTATACACGTAATGTTTATCAACGTATTGCTGATTGTTTCAATCGACCAATTGGTAGTGTACCTGGTGGTAAACTTGATCTTCTTGAACGTGTTACTGATGATTATAATTGGTCATTTAAGTAAGATTTTTACTTTTTTTTCTTTCTTGTTAAGTTTCATATTTAGATTTACTGGTGATAAAATTACAAAGATTAATCTTGGCTCATATAATTATCTTGGTTTTGCAAATAATAATGGTCAGATAGCAAATAATGTTATAAATTCGATAAAAACGAATGGTGTTGCAACAGCAAGTACTACACAAGAATTTGGTATGTATATTGAATTTTTGTTTTTTTTTTCAAATTTAATTTATTTTCTAGGAACTTTAATACAACATCGTAAACTTGAATCATTACTTGCGAGATTTCTTGGTACTGAAGATGCAGTTGCATTTGGTATGGGATTTGCAACAAATGCACTTAATATACCATCCATTGTTGGAAAGGTTATTTTTATAGAATACAACAAAAATATATATAATCTTGTTTTTTAAAGGGCTGTCTGATATTGAGTGATGAACTTAATCATACATCACTTGTGCTTGGTTCTCGTCTATCTTGTGCTACCATTAAAGTTTATCGACACAATGGTTGAATTATTATCTAAATAATTTTGTTGTTTTGATATTTTTATTTATTAAATTTAGATATGGAACATTTGGAACGATTATTACGAGAAGCAATTGTATCCGGTCAATCACGAACACATCGACCATGGAGAAAAATTTTAGTTATTGTCGAAGGAGTATATAGGTATGATATGAAAATATAAATGATCATATTTAATTATTCGAAATTCTAGTATGGAAGGTTCACTATGTAAATTACCGGAATTAATTGAACTTAAAAAGAAATATAAAGCATATCTATATTTGGATGAAGCACATTCAATTGGTGCAATGGGTTCGCATGGTCGTGGTGTTGTTGATTATTGGAAATGTGATGTTAATGATGTTGATATACTTATGGGAACATTCACAAAAAGTTTTGCTGCTGCTGGTGGTTATATTGCCGGAAAGAAAGTATGATAAGATAAGATTTTTCCCTGGAAAATTTACGTTTTTTTTTATCAAAAAGGAATTAATTGATCATATTCGTGTATCATCTCATGCAGCTGCATATGCAACATCAATGAGTCCACCAGTTATTGAACAAATTGTTTCTGTATTAAATTTATTAATTGATGAAAATGAAGAACATGAAGGTTTAGATATAAAAATAAATTTTAAATAGAATACTCACATTTAATATAGGTCGTAAACGAATAAATCAATTAGCATGGAATACAAGTTATTTTCGACAACGTCTTTCTAAAATGGGTTTTATTGTCTACGGTCATCCACATTCACCTGTTGTACCAGCTTTATTATATAGTCCATCGAAAATCGCGTAAGTTAGGAAAAAATCTTTTTTTTATGTAAAAGGAGAAAATTTATTTTTGTTTATCAGCGCATTTAATCGTGAAATGTTAAAACGTGGTGTTGCAGTTGTTACAGTTGGTTTTCCAGCAACACCATTAGTACTTGGTCGTGTACGTTTTTGTCTTTCAGCATCACATACAAAAGAAATGCTTGATGAAGTACTTAAATATGCTGAAGAAGTAGGAGATTTACTTAATATGCGTCAATCAAAATTAAATCCAAAAAAATCATTTCATGAAACAGAATTCTAATATGAAGCAATCTAATAATGATTTAGAAGAAAAAAATTCTGTGAAAAAAAAAACCAAAAGTGATTTTATGTAATTAATATGTGATACATTTGTTGATCTTTGAAATCTTTTTATTATCTTTATTTGTTGTGAAAACTTTTTTCATTGCTTTGTGATACTCTATCTATTACATCTTGTATTTATATGATTATTGTTCTTTCTTGCTTTCGCTTAAGACAATATGAACAATTTGTAATAGTATATGCTAAGATATTGCTTGCTGTTTTGCCATTGAAATATATACATACATATATATGTGCTAGAGAAATTTGAAGATTGATTATTTTCTTAATCGAATTGATAAGTATCTAGTTCATTGAATAGACTTTAGAGAATAAAATGATAGATTAATTTTGAGTACAGTGTTTTATCTAGATTTCGTTTTTCTGATGGGCGGCGCCGACCTGCTGGATAGACCACTGTTTGAGACTATACAGTATGAAAAAGATCTTTATTGTTGTTTGATAATACAACAAACTAATTAGTTGGATTGTTTTTGAGAATGTTTTGATGTCTAATACGTACATATTGCTCTTAAATATTAATGAATGATTTTAAATGATTTACCCTATTACCACATAATTAAAGTGTTTTCCTTCTCGACAGCTGTTCATATATGAGTAAGAGTTGATAGAGACCACAGAAGTTAAATATTGATATGTCTCAGTTTCATTAATAAAAAAAAGAGAAGAATATCGAGTGTATAGCATTTACTTAATTAAAATATCATCTGTAGTTAATGAAATAGAGTTTTAAATTTTATTTTTCCATATTTCAACGTTGATTAACTATCTTTGTGAGCATGTGAAATAAATCTCTATACTAATCCAATCGAAATCAGTAATAAAAATGACAAAAGATTTATTTATGATAGAACTGATTAAAAAAATTCTCATAGATACGTTAAGATGTTAATATCTTAAAATATAATTTGTATAATCAAAAAAAAGTAGCATTTAAATCGAGTCTTTATTGAAATAGAATTTATTTCTTCTCTTCATTTTCTTCAATATACATCTTTCGAAGTGCTCGTAAGAGTTGTCGTTTTAATTTTTCATCTTTACATCTAGTTTGAACATCTGTTTTTAATGTATGATATCCAACTGTATTTGCTGCATATGTTCCATCACTAATAGTATCTGTATTATATTTTGACCATGTTAAACCATGATTAATTACACCTTGCAAGAAACAGTTTACTGCCGGAATATCAGTTGGATCTAAAAGAAAATGAATTTAATTAAAAAAAGGGATATGTATATAATTACTTTTCGAAAGACACATTTTATTACATAAAATTGCGTTATTTTCATCTCGAATTTCAAATTGAAAACCATGACCAATGACTAGATCAGCATCAGAAGCTAAAACTTGATCGGCTGGATTTGGTAATTGATAATAAGATCCTCTAATATATAAACGTACTTGACAAGTTTTTGCAAGATTTTCTAACGGTTTAACACGTTCATGAAAATCTTCATGAATTAATAAAGGATCGCCTGTTATGTACGTATTCGATTTATATTTTTTTATTTGGCATTTTGGTGATGCTAGAAGAAAAAAGATTTTAACAAAATTTATAATATTCCAGAATAAACTTACAACTAAACAAGAAGCCTTCCGTAAAAGTTGTAGATAATAAAAAAACGAGAAGGATACGACCTTGCATTGTTTTTTCCTGATTTGATATACTCGTTTTACAAAAAACGTATTTTTTTAATGATTATAGTGATAACTTTATATATCTGCACATTTATATTTTTATCGCTTCCACTTATAGATCACTTTTGTGTTTTTTATATTCCTCATAAATTAAAAATTGATATTCGTGTTCTATGATTCATCGAAAAAAAACCGAAATTACAACGGTAAAAATATTTGATATTTATTTTTATTCCAAAGTACAATTTTTTATAATGGAATTAGTGTACATATTTATTCAAACCATCTATAAGTATTTTATTCATCACGAACATTATATCGATTTCGTAAATATAAAAGAACAGAAAAAACAATGAGACATATAGTAGATAAAGCTAAAACTCCAGCAACTATAAAAGCAATTATTGCTGCTGTTCGCCATTTTATCATATTGATCTCTGTTTTCAAGAATATATCTTGAGAACAATTTGAATCAGTAATCGATGATGTTTCTGCTGATAAAGATGTTGATGCTGTTGATGATGAATCGGCTAAAAGATGAATTTTTTTAAAAAAATATACTATAAATTAACTCGTACTTGGTGGAGTATCTGTAAATTGAAATATTGCCCATTCAAAACCGCTCTTAACAGTGGCAAATGTCACATTAAATGGTACTCCATTGTAAATTATACATTTAATGTACATAAATGATGTGACTTGATTATATTCAAAAGGAATATATGTGGATGGACATTGTACATAGATCTTATCGAAATTTTTATCTGGAGGACTCCATTCAATAATAACAAAACGAGTACCATTAAAATCAGATGAATAAAAATGACTTTGATATTGACAAGTTGGAAGTACTAGAAAATTAAGAAGATTTAACTGATTTTTTCTATTTAAATTTTATTTTAATTTACATGTATTTGTCTGAATACTTGATGATCGTTGAATAATATTAAAAAAACTCCCTACTAACATGGTGATAACATAAATTGTACCTTCTTCAAGTGATTGACATACATATTCATTTGATCGAATATCAATTTGAATAGGATTTGCATTTAAACCACATTTTATATTATATTCGAATGTATTTGTTAAAAATGAATCATTATTATATTGCCATCGAACTGTAATACTTGTTTCTGTTCTATTAAAAACTTCAAATATCGGTATTTGAGGTACTTGTGGAACTAAAATAAAATTAAAATATACAAGTAAAAACTATTTCTAGAATTTCTCATAGATACCATCCAATATCGCAATAACCATTCGATCATGTATATAACCAGGTATAGCTAATCTTGTTTCTACAGAAATACTATTCGTTTCATTAAAGGTTATATTTTCACAAACATATGTTGTATTTCTACCGACATTTCTTGTCAAATTATTATTTGAATTACATGAAACAATATATTCGATTTGATCATATGAAGAATGTGAATCACTCCAACTAACAATAATATTATGATAATTTTCTTCTATATGTAGGTTTATTACTGCAAATGGATATAACATATTTGATACTAAATTAAAAAAAAATGATTTAGTTGAAAAAAAGTAAATGTTAAATTAATATACTTGGCGATACTATTGAACTTGATTCAGCATACATTGTTGCATTGACAATATGTGTAAAAATAATTTTATGTTCAAGATTTGGTATAAGACTATAATTGAATGATATACCTAAATTTGGTAAAAGATTGACTATTGTTGCTCTTTTGTATATAATATGTTCATCGTTTTTATCGAAAAATATCAATTGAAATTCATATGTACTATTTAAATTCATTAATGGTGGTGCATATGCTCTTATAGTTAGTAAACGTGAATCAAGAGAAAAATCAAATGGAACAGGCAATGGAACTAGAATATTAAAAAAAATATGTTTAACTTGATTATTAATTTATTTAATTACCTTCTTGACTAATATGATTAACTGCGGTACGAAAATCTTTTTTAATAGTTTCGAGTATAAAACTCATAAGTGGTAGATTTGGTATAAATGAACAATCGACTGTAATTATAGAACTGTTCAATGGTGTGCTAGTATTGAATATTAGGTATGATTCATTATTCGAACATTGAACATTAACATAATCAAAAGATCCCATTGGACGATTAATACCTAAACGTACTTTATCACCAGGAACATTAAAAAATGCTAAAGTTGGTTCGCATAATTCTAAAAGAAAAATTTCAAATATAAACAAAATATACTATTCATTTATAGACCTATAGTATATGCTATGGTACAAGGTTGTATAGTTCCATTATCATGTTGCATTTCAATAAATATTTCACCTTCTTGTCCATATCCTAATCCAACACATTGATGTGCACATCCATAGACTGTTTCTTCTGTAGAAGTTGGTGTACATTGAACTTTTCGATTCAATTTTAATAGATCATTTGATGAAAAATTTATTGTCACAGCATCATTTTGTTGAGAATATGTGATATTATAATTATCGCATGTAACTGAATATTAAAAGTATGAAGGAAAAAAAGTTGTTATCTACTCTTGTAAAGTTCAACTTACCTGCAGCAATATTTTCATTTTGAAAAATGAATATTAGCAATATTAAAATCGTATATTTAGAAGTAAATATTTTCATCATATTTTAAAAAGTTTGAGAACAAGATTAGTAATCTTGTAAGTACAAAAATGATTTTATATATGCATTATAAAACAAAAAAGAGAAATAACTTGAGTTTCAATTGTAAATATTGATTTCTTCTCATATTTTGTTTTACACCATTCGAAAACTTATGTTCTTATTGATCTAACAAAGTATTAGTCATGTTTTGTACTTAAATATTTGCTTTTCATTCTTATTATAATTTCTATTTTAAAATGAACAATTTTACTATAAGTTTTTAATATGTTAAGTGATTGTATAAACTCAATAATCTATATATTTGATCGTAATTTATTTTAAACAACTATAGTTGCTTCTATATTTCAATTTTCTCTATAAAATTTGAGGTACTTTTCTAATGTTCCATCACTTATATTCTTATCATACGAGAAGAAAATTGACGGCAAATATATGTATAAAAAACTCATTAATACAAACGCCATTAATTGTTATGTAAATAATATACTTGTCTATTGTTTTTATCACCAGCTAATGTTAACGGTATATAGTATTTGAATTTAATTTTCGTTTCTCTATCACGCGTATTCTTGAAAAATCGATTGAGATGGATGTAGCTTTTGCGAAAATGGTTCTTGTTGCATTTGTATAAACAACTGTTCGCTATACAAAATTACTAAATTGAATCATTTTTTAGTACTTTTGTGTAAGGACTTACGAAGATCCCAAATGCCTGTTTACTTATCACTAACATCAATCTCTCAGAACGTTCAAAGAATCCTTTATTATTCTACGATAAAATAGTTCTATTAACAGGAATTTTTTTATACAAATTTGACGGAACTTTCCATAACGCATGTCTCAAAAGAAAAAGCAATTCAAATACATACATATATATATTCAATAATCAAGTAAATAAAAAGCAAAAAGTTCATTTCAGGAACATTAGTATAGATTTAAATGATACATAAAACAAATACAATATTAATCATTAGATTTGATATTTAATCAAGATTTTTTATTTGATAAATATTAAGAAAATTTAATCATAAAAAATACAAAAGACAAACTAGTTTATTATGTTTTTAAGAGAAAAAAAATAAGAAAGTTTCTTTTATATAATTTCTATTGTATAAAAAAATAATATTTCCTATCATACAAGTAAATATTTTTTTGATCTTTTATTAATCACATGTATATTCTGTTTACTTAACTCATATTGAAAATAAAATATGAGAAAATATAAATTATTTCTAATATTTGCATTTTTATAGAAATTTATTTTGAAAAATAAATCAAATCTAAAAAAATGTAAGAATAATAATCAAGAGTTAATTTTGTATTAATCAATTTTATGAAATTAGAATGATTTCTTTTTGCTATTCAAAATTTTTGTGTTTTAATTGCTGATTTTCTTCATGTAGATTAGTTTTCTTGAATTTATTCTATTATTGAATTATTCAATAAAATTTTACATATAGACAAGTTTATTTTAAAACTAAAAGCAAACAATGTATTTCCGATTACAAATGATATAAAACATAAAATAAGTATGAACAATAATAATAGAATATTTACTATATTAAACTATATATATATATATATGTATATCTTCTAATCGTAATTAGGTATACTTTCTTTATATGACATTATATAATTTCTAATATAAAAAATATACTTTAATCTTGAACTATTTAAATTGCATTGAGCATCCAGTCACCGACGAAGAAATAAGAAGCGTGAAAATATAATAAAACGAAATAATAAATCATCCAAACTGTCATAATATAAAAAGAAGCGATAATATGTCAAATCATATAAAATAAACAGTGAATGATATCTATTCAGATTGTATAAAATACGAAATGTATTCAAAACAAAAAATCTATACAAATATTTCATTTATTTTTACAATAACAAAATATCGATCGTTTTAACTTGTTTGAATATCTATTTTTTATTTGAATTTATTTAGAAGAAATAAAAAAGTAATTTAAAAATAATAGGTGAATAGAAAACATTTGTTAATTGATCATAATTACATATATAATTTCTTTTTTTGATGTATATGTAATTTATAATAAATCTATAAGACATCTCGTATTTGTTTTTTTCTTTATTTTTCTAATTTATTTTTGATTTGAATAAAATACAATAATATTCGATAATAGACATTGATTGTTTTGCTTATTTCAAGCATCATTTATTATTCCCTTTCATACAAACATATAAAACAAATGATAATGGATAGATATAACAAGAACAATAAAAATTAAATATATATATGACCAAAGTACCAACAACACATAATAGGTGAAATAAAAGCATTAATATGAATACATTATTGATTGATAAAAAATATATGTCATTAAAGAGTAATGTATTTTTATTTGAACAAAATATTTAATAAATGATAGTTGGTTAAAATCTCTTTCGATAGAAATTTTGTTTTTTAAAAAGTATAAGGACTATTTAGATCTATAGAGATATATAATACGTGTTGAATAACATTATTCTAAAGATCATAATCAAGATTCATAATTAAAAATGTAATAATACTAAAATTGTGATGTTAGTATAAGTATTATTCATTTGATTTTTCTGTAGAATATTTATATAAGAAATAAAGGTATTTCTCATCAATTAATAAAAAATATTTTCGAAAACAAGAATATTCATTTTTCTATTTAGATTTTAAATTTTTTCAAGTAAACAAATTATATCATAGGTGCTTATATCTAGAAAATGTTTTTAAACAACAACATGAAAGATATTTTTTATAAGAAAAATTTCTTATTTTAGTCAATCACATAAAAGAATCTGCTTCATGGTTCGATAAGCATGAATATTTTACCTTTGATTAATATAAAAAATTTTGCGTTATTTTATATATTTCTTTTCTCATAAACTAAATACATTTTACGGTTGGTAAATATTGTAGATTTGAATTCTTTTCGAATATTTTTCTGATATATTATACATAAATATTGAGATATATTGTATAGTGACCTGACCTAGCTACCTTTTCTGTTCTACTTTTCTCTCTTTCCTTCGTTTTATCTATCTGTTATACATATATACTTTTTATACTCACCTGTTTACATCTCGAATGAATATCTTTAGTGAATAACAAGAATTACAACAATAATTCTTCTTATTTTATTCATTATCTTAAACCAAGGGAAGACGCTTCTTGAATCCTTCTCTGATTTGTTTCTCACACCTACACATACTTCTTTTTCATTTCATTAACAAATATTAGGCGAGAAAAAGAAAACTTGTGAAATAAATAGTAAACAGTACTAGAAGATACTTATTATATTATTACTGCAATGGTTAGAAAATAGATATGATTAATTAAAACTCTAGTATTGTTATTATAAAATGAGAAAAATACATAATAATTTGTGCTAGTTTAATCTGATTTGTATATATCTGTTATTAAGACAAGAAAATCTAACGCTTTTAACTCGGTTATGAATTATTTGTCTCGTCGGTAAAAGTATTAATAAAACAGATTTTTTTTTAGAAAATTTTACTTTAAAAAAAAATATAATTCTTTATAAAATAATATTTTTATTATAGATTATAATGACTTCTGTGGATATTGAGATATCCACATTAGAACATCGAAACGAGCAAATATCTTCTGATAGCAATTCAAGAAGATCTTGCAATTCAATTCAAAATCAACATCCTGTCGAAACTATTGCCAATGTTCTTCCAAAAACCATTAGAACTCCATCGAAAACGTAAGTCTAATTTATTTCATTTTCATGTATAATTAACATTTATCATCATTAGATCAAAGCATCGTCCGCATAAGTCCAATTCTAAGAAAATACTCTTCATATTTGTTGTGTTCACACTCATATCAATGATCATTGGCATTTTTACAGTTTGTTTTTCATCACCGAAGCCGTTAGGTATGATATACATCTCTTATACTCATTCAATCATATTCACTTACATTTCATATTATATTTTTTACATTATTTAGGTAAAACGTGTACGTTTATTTTGAAATCAGAAGCTCCCAGTTTAATTGTTAGTGATTCTCATCCGCATTCTATTGCTGTTGCTGATTTTAATAATGATTACCTTCCTGATATTGTTGTTCCTTATTCTGGCACAAGTAGTTTAGGAATATTTCTTCGACAGGACAATACTACATTTAGAAATCAAATCACATATTCAACTGGTTCCAATTCACTTCCATATGCTGTCTGTGTTGGTGATTTCAATCATGATCAACAAATAGATATAGCTGTAGCTAATTTTGGTGCTAATAATATTGGTATTTTTCTAGGGAAAGGTAATGGTAGTTTCATGTCACAAATCACTTTTTCTACTGGTTCATCTCGTCCACGATGGATTGCTGTTGGTGATATGAACAATGATAAACAACTTGATATAGTCGTTGCAAATTATGGTACTAATGATATAGGCATTCTTTTTGGAGATGGTACTGGAAATTTTGTAAAACAAAACACATTTTCAACTGGTTATGATTCTATTCCATATTCACTTGTTATTTCTGATCTTAACAATGATGATAAACTTGATATTATCGTTGCAAATCATGGTACTAACAATGTTGGTATATTTTTTGGACATGGAAATGGTTCATTCGAAAGCCAGTTCATAATTAGTACTGGATTTAAATCTCAACCATATTCAGTTGCTGTTAATGATTTAAATAATGATAGTTACATGGATATTGTAGTTGCTTGTTCTGGTTTAAATACAATTGATGTTCTCTTAGGCTTTGGAAATGGAAGTTTCACAATACCATACAAATATTCAACTAATAATAATTCATTTCCATTATCGCTGGTAATTGGTGATTTTGATAATGATAATCAACTTGATATTGCTGTTGCAAACTATCAGGGCGGAAGTGTGGGTATATTTTTTGGATATGGAAATGGAGTTTTTACAGATCAAATGATATTCTTCAGTGTTAGTTACAATTTTAATCCATATTCTATTGCTGGTGGTGATTTCAATGGTGACAATCAATTAGATATTGCTGTTGTCAATTACGATTACAACTATGTTGATATTGTTCTTACATATCGAAATTATACTTTCTTAAGTCAAAATACCTATTCAACAGGCAATGACAGTAGTCCGGTTGCAATCGCTGTTGCTGACTTTAATAATGATAAGCAACTGGATGTTGTCGTCGCCAATTCTGGAACAAATACTATTGGTATATTTCTTGGGTATGGCAACAGTACTTTCTCACCTGAAATAACTTATTCAACTGGAGACAATTCTCTACCGAATGCAGTTATTATTGGTGACTTTAATAATGATCAGCAACTGGATATTGTCGTCGCTAATTCTGGAACGGATAATATTGGTATATTTCTTAATTATGGTAATGGTATTTTCTCAAGTCAAACTAACTATTCGACTGGCAACGGGTCTACGCCGTATGATGTTGCTACTGGTGATTTTAATAATGATGGACAGCTAGATATTGCCGTTGCTAACTATAATGGTTGGAATATAGGTATATTTCTAGGATATGGCAACGGTACTTTTTCCAGTCAACAGACCTATACAACTGGAAATTACTCTGCACTTTTGTCTATTGCTATTAGTGATTTTAATAATGACAATCGATTAGATATAGCTGTTATGAACTATGGAGGTGAAAATGTAGGCATATTTCTGGGATATGGCAATGGTACTTTTGCACATCAAATCTACTTTTTTGCTCCAGCTGCCACTGGTCCATTTGATCTTGCTATCGGTGATGTGAATAATGATGATCACCAAGATATAATCGTTACTACTCTTTACGGTGAAAGTATGCTTATTTTCTTGGGATACGGTAATGGAACATTTGCCCATGGAAATACATATTCTACTGGTAGTGGTTCTCAACCAGTATCAATTGCTGTTGGTGACGTAAACAACGACAATCAACTAGACATCGTTGTGGCCAATTGTTTCATTGGCAATGTCCTAGTATTTATTGGAGAGGGTGATGGAACGTTTTCTAATCAAAGAACTTATTTAACTGGCAACAATTCTTGTCCAAATGCCGTCGCTCTTGGTGACTTCAATAATGACAACATTCTAGATATTGTCGTTACCGGTTTTTTTACGAATACAATGAGTGTTTTTCTCGGATCTTCTTATATGACTGGTATAGTTGAACATACATATTCAACTGGATCTTCTCCATATCCACGTGGTTTAGCTCTTGGTGATTTCAATCATGATGGTCAATTAGACATCGTCATTGCTAACTATAACTTAAATAATGTAGGAGTACTTTTAGGAAATATAAATGGAACATTTCCATTACAAACAGTATTTTCCACTGGTACCTTATCTTTTCCAACTTCAGTTGTCGTTGATGATCTAAATAATGATAACGAATTAGATATTATTGTGGCTAATTCTGCAACTGAAAATGTCGGCATTCTTTATGGATATGGAAATGGTAGTTTCACAAATTTAAATATGTATTCAACTGGAGTTGGTTCTATTCCACAAGCAGTAACTACTGGTGATTTCAACAATGATAAGAAAGTTGATATTGTTGTTATTGATTCTGGCACTGATAGAATACTAACACTTATCAAATACGATACTGGAAGTTTTCGAAAACAAGTAACATTTTCCACAGGTACGGATTCTGCTCCGGACGCAGTAGCTGTTGCTGATCTAAACAACGATGGTTGGTTAGATTTCGTGTCAGGCAATTCCGGCAATAACAATGTGGGTGTTTTTCTAGGACTGGGCAATGGTACTTTTTCCAGTCAAACAATACATTCGACTGGAATCAACTCGTTGCCATATGCGGTTATTATTGTTGATTTGAACAATGACAGTTATTTGGATATAGTTACTGCCAATTATTGGGGTGGCAATGTGAGTATTTTTCTTGGATATGGTGCTGGTACGTTTACAAATCAGACGACTTTTAATACTGGTCAATTGTCTGGTCCGAGCTCTGTCATCAGTGCAGATTTTAATAATGATAGTCGATTAGATATTGCCGTCGCTCTTCAACTCTCTGGTCAAATGGGTGTTTTATTAGGACACGGGAATGGTAATTTTTCTGATACAGTCACCTATTCAATTGGCAATAATTCTTTTCCAGTATCAATCGCTACTAATGATTTTAACAACGACAATCGATTAGATATTGTCGTGGCCAATTATGGCTTTAGCAGTATAAGTATCTTTTATGGGAACGGTGATGGTACTTTTTCTAATCCAACTAGTTATACAACTGGCAATGGTTCATTGCCAAGGGACCTTGTTGTCAGTGATTTTAACAACGATGCTATACTAGATATTGCAGTTGCCAATTCCGGCACCGGAAATATTGGTGTGTTTTTTGGAAATGTTAATCATAGTTTTTATGATCAAATAACTTTTTCAACTGGTCATGGCTCTAGTCCGTTGGCATTAGTCGTTGAAGATTTTAACAATGATAATCAATTAGATATCGCCTTTGTCAGTTTCGGTACCAATTATTTAGGTGTTCTTCTTGGATGTATTAATGGTACTTTTTTTGATCCATTGACCTATTCAACTGGTGATAATTCTCAGCCTAATTTTCTCGGTGTTGGCGATTTTAACAAAGATAAACGTCTCGATATTGTCGTCGCTAATTCTGGTACGAATAATATAGGTATGTTTTTTGGATATGTTAACGAAGGTTTTCTAAATGCACCAGCTTATTCGACTGGATCTTCTTCTCAAGTGACTTCCATAGCTGTTGGAGATTTTAACAATGATACTCGATTAGATGTTGTCATCACCAATAATGCTACAAACAATGTTAAAGTTATATTTGGATCAGGTTATGGTACTTTTGTCAATGATATAACATATTCAAGTGGCAATGCTTCTCAACCGTGTTCGGTTAGTGTTGCTGATTTAAATAATGATAATCGATTAGATTTTGTCGTTGCAAATTCTGGTATTAATACCATTAGTATTTTTCTTAGCAATGGTACTGGTACATTTTCAAATCAAATCACTTACTCTACTGGTGTTAGTTCTCAACCATATTCAGTTGTTATTCTTGATTTTAATAACGATACTCGATTAGATATTGCTGTTGCTAGTTACGGGACTAGTAATATCGGTGTATATTTTGGTTATGGCAATGGAAGTTTTATGAATCAACAAATATTCTCTAGTGGTTTTAATTCACATCCATTTGCACTTGCTATTGGTGATACAGACAATAATCATTTAACTGATATTATTGTAACTAATAATGGATATGGTAATATAGATATTCTTATGAAAACTTGCTAACATGACATTTTTCATTTATTTCTTCGCTTGTTTTTATAACTATATAATGTCTTTTTCAATAGTTCTTACTAATGTTCTTTCTGTGCTTAATGGAAAGTGACTCTCATTTTTTAAATGATTATTTATACATTGTTGATAAAAATATTTTAGATAGAAAATAACAATAAAATGTATATTATCGTATTTTATATAGCTTACTAATTTTTTATTCAACATAACTGGATGATCGAATCAGAAAACATAAATAAAAATACAATACTCATATATATTTTGGTTGAAAACAAGAATACTTTTAATTCATAATATAATGGATATTGAATTTTGTAACTATTACATATATACATAATGATTATCTAAAATATCTCCAGTGTGCATAGGAAATCAAATATCTATACTATCACTCACACCTGCACCCACTGTCTATAACATATTGTCAATAGATATGCATATTTTCAAGAAGTTTTGTAAGAAAACTGAATGTATGACAAAATATTATATTTTTTTATTATTCTATTTATATTTTATTCAAAAAGATTTGAAAAGATATCAGATAGCACAAGTCATTAGAATCATTCTAAATAATAATGGAATAAGAAGTTGTGAATATTATTTAATTTCATTGGAATTATTTTGTTCAATATCAGAAATTTGTAATAAATGAAAAATATCATCAAATGATTTTTTATCATGTGAAACATTTTCTTGTTTAATTAAAGATATTTCATTGAGTAATTATTTTTGTTGTTTTTCAATATCTTTCCACATTTGTTCATTTGTTTGAATAAATAATTAATCAATAGTTTTTGAACCATCTGTAATTTGTTGATAAAGATCATGAATAATTTCATTAAATCGATCAATATGAATTTTAAAAGTAAATAAAAATGATTCTAATGATTCATCAGTTTTTTCATTATTCATTCGATTAAATTCTTTCATTATATTTACTAATGGTTCATACAATTGTATTTGTAATTGTTTATTAAATGATTGTTGTCCAGTTGATAATATTTGAATGAAATTTTGTATATATTGACAATGAATAGTTGTTAATGAATGACGATAGAATGATAATTGTTTTGTTTTTATATTTAATTCTAATTTTAATAAATTAATTTCATGATTAAATGAATGTATAAGTGCATCAAATATTGATTGTAAATAAAGTTTTATATTTGGTGATAAACGAAATTGTGAATTAATTCGTTGACATATTAAATCGGATGTTATTTGTTCAGGAGCAAATGAACATTTTTGATGCTAAGAAGAAAAAGAAAATAATTTTTAATAAAATGCGAAGAATTACATTAAATTAAAATTATTTACTCTAGTAGGAATAAGAATTGATAAATAAAAAAGTTCATTTGTTGTAACATTTATTTTATTCGATAATTCTTTTGAATGTTGAAGTAAGTTTTTATTAAGATTAGGAAAAATACAATGATTTGTTTGATAAAGTAATTCATTTTGAAATGAACGAAGTTCAGAATAAAGATTATATAATGAACTTTCTAAATTAGCCTAATAAAAAATAAAATTATTATCATAAAAACTTCATAGATTCGCTTACAATATTTTCTTAATTAAGATGTTCAATTTTTTCTGAACATATAAAAGATGAACTGGTTGTTGATTAATAAATTTTATACTATTAGGTGCATAGAATGTATCATTATTCGATAGACTTGCATGATCCTTATTAGAATGTATATATAATTGATTAAATGGTGAATCCATGGATACTCGACCACCCTTTTGAAAAAAAGTTTTTTTTCTCGAATTTTTTATCTTAGTTAGCTGTAAACGCAATGAAAAACAACTTTCACCGAGAAACTTTTTACGATTTTTATCTGAAACAGTGAAGGTTTAGGTCATTTTCTCGGAACATCTATGGGAAGTCACCCCGATTATTACACAATATGACGCTCATATTTTGGCCCATGATAGAAAACAACTAGACTCGCACAAACTCTAAAGGATTCTTTTTTTCAATGTGTGAATGTGATATAAATATGATACCCATATCCGCACCCGCACCCTTATAATCAAGTATGAAAACATTTACTTTTAAAATACAAAGCAATATCTTTTTCCGCATTTGAGATACTTAAAGACAGGTGTGAGTGCGAATATTATATTCATCTCGCATCCACATTGGCACCCATCTCCGCAGTACATGACAAAAATGCTAAACAAAAATGATTACCATAATACATATTAGATTTGAAAAGCAATCGTTGTATTTATTGTTTATATAAAAATGATAACACAAGAAAAATACTGGTATGATCATCATAAGCTATTCATTTGTTATTCAAATATATTTAGAATTATGATTCACGATTTATTTTCTCTTCTATTACGTTTAATAAATTCCACGATTTTATACATGGCGACATTGTCATAAAATACCCCTTTCCAGGTTATTAGAGTGGTAAGTGTCTAGATGAAAGCGTAAAGGTAAAGACATGGTATAGATGAAGGAAAAATGACACTTACTGTGTTGTATTGTAACGCATCAGCGAAATGTTGTAATCCAACATTTTTGGCTTGATTATAGTGGAGATTTAGTGTAGTGAGTGTCTAGGTAAGAAGTGCAGGTAAATAGTCGATATAGATATACAGAGAGACTGAGACTTACTGTGTTGTATCGTAATGTATCAGCCAAATGCTGTATTCCAACGTCTCCGACTTGATTACGTCCGACATTTAGTGTGGTTAGTGTCTAGATGACAATGTGGAAGTAGAGACAGGGTAAAGATAAAGAGAGAATGGCACTTACTGTATTATGTCTTAATGCACCTGCTAAATGTTGTGCTCCAACATCTCCGATTTGGTTATAGTCGAGATTTAGTGTAGTGAGTGCCTAGATGAAAAAGTGCAAATAAAGACATACCATAGGTAAAGCAAGAATGAAACTTACTGTGTTGCGTCGTAATGTATCAGCTAAATGTTTTCCTCCAATCTGACCGATTTCATTACATTCAAGACCTAGCGTGGTGAGTGTCTATATAAAAAGGTGCAGATAAAGAGATAATACAGCTGACGAGTAAATAACAGTTACTGTGTTATATTGTAATGCAATAGCCAAATATTGTGCTCCCATATCTCCGATTTTATTACTTTTAAGATTTAATATGGTCAGTGTCTAGATGGAAAATTGAAACTCAAGCGACGATATAGATAAAAACAAAATAATAATTACCGTGTTATGTCGTAAATTCTTAGCTAAATGTTGTGCTCCAACATCTCCGATTTGATTATAGTCGAGATTTAGTATGGCGAGTGCCTAGATAAAAAAGTAGAGGTAAAAACATGCTATAGGTAACGAGAGAATGACATTTACTATGTTGTGTCGTAATCCATCAGCCAAATGTTGTGTTCCAATATGTCCTATTTTATTAGATGCGACATCGAGTGTGGTAAGGATCTAGATGAAAAAGTTGAGATAAAGAGATGATATGGATAAAGCGAGAATGAGAGTAACCATGTTGTATTGTAATGTATCACCGAAATGTTGCGCTCCAACATCATCGATACGGTTACATCGTATTTTTAGTGTAGTGAGTGCCTAAATGAACAGTAAAGGTAAAGAGGCGATCTAGATAAATCGTGAATAACAATACCATGTTGTATCGTAATGCATCAGCCAGATGTTGTGCTCCAATCTTTCCTATTTTATTACATTCAAGAGTCAGTGTGGTGAGTATCTAGATAGAAAAACTTAGATAAAAACATGATATAGCTGAAGAATGAATGACAATTACTGTATTGCGTCGCAATCCCTCAGCCAAACGTTGTGCTCCAGCATCTTCGAATTGACTATACCCGAGATTTAGTGTAATCAATGCCTAGATGAAAAAGTGCGGATAAAGACATAGTACAGATGAAGAGACACAATAGTTGATCGTTTTTATCGAAGGTTATGTCAGTCAAGTGAATGCTGGTAAAATTCAGTTGAAAGGCATATGAATCTTGAAGGTGGGTGTGGGTCAATCTTCATTTCATTTACAATCATGTATGCTTTTAGAGGAGCATCTATCGAAGATTTTTCTTAAAGAAATTTCTAGGGACATGATTTATAACAAAGTAAACTAGTTTATAGGCTATTAATTTCTTTCAAAATCTATTTTCTGTTATCGAAATGGTATGTATAAAACAAATAATAATGCTGTGTTCCTTCTATTTCGTTCTTAACTAAACATTATATGTTTATGACATCACACCTGGTTTGAATCATGGAGTATTTAAGTGAGATTGAAAAGAACGAAAAAAAAAGAATTCATTTTTTCGTAATCATCAGGTATTTATTTTATATTGTCATGAGACAAAAAATGAATTTTTGCAGAGAGATTGATGATTAATAAAGTATTTTGAATGACAAATAAATAAAAGTTTACCTGATATCTATGATAACTGTCTATAATGCTGTTGAACCGTTGACATACGTTCCTCATTGTACATAGAATTGTGAGATCCGATTGATGATCCAGAATTCGATAGAAAAGTTCTACCGGTAACGTAAGAAAGGTAGCGACAGTTTGATTTGCCATTGTAGACTGAATAAAATGTGTTCTGCATCGTCTTATATGTTGATTGTGTATGATGTGCTGTTATTTTTTCTTTCGATTAAATGCGTGAATGTTTGTTCTGTTATTGGTTTCACATTGATGTTGTAATTATGTGTTGAAGAGAAAAAAAATGACAGAATCGACATAACAACTGTACACAACGTTTTTGTTAAGATTGTTTTAGCAATATAAAATGGTATATGATAAAAATGAATACTGTGTTCTCGATAATGATGAGCAAAGGTTGAATGACTTTCTTGTTTATTTTTTTTCCTCAATTAGATAATATTATTTAATCCTGAGGATGAGTGTAGGTATAGGTATCTATTTCCTCTTAACCTACGCCCACATCCACACACTTAAGATCATATGTAATGGTATGGTAATGCTGTCAAACTGCTCTACTGTAAAATATTGAGTGCAGATGAATATGATTTGACTCTTTACGACATTCGTCTGTAGATGAAAGAAAGATGATTTTAATGACAAAAATGTTTTATGTAACTTCAGAGATTTATATTTTGCATTTATATAGTGTAATAATATTTAAATAAGATATTCTCAATATTTTGTTGACTGAAAATATCATATTTTTATTATGAACTTATCCTTTTTTTGAATATTATTCAGATAGAGTACACGATTTACTTACATAGTACTGAAAGTCACATTATCGAAGACCAAAATAGTGGAAGTGAGAATATCGAAAAAAAACTTGTTTTATTTGAAGTCAAGAAAGTCAAATAATGAAATGATATTATTTAAATTATCAGAAGAAAGATAATAGTAATAATCAATATGTATTAACATATCATGAGAGTCAACAGAATACACTCCACACAGAACTGAATTTAGAAGAAAAAAATATTTGAATAACAGTTATTTAACATCGTATGAATACACTTTACAATCGATATTCTAATAATCTCATACACGTTGTCGATTTTCTTGCGAATTTATTATACATAGTTACGAAGAAAAAGAAATAGAATGTATTCGTTTAATAATATTTGATTCTGTTAATTTTAATAGTTCATTACTGCACAACTTTGATTATATTAGTAACATACGAGATCTATACTATAAAACTAAAACAACAATAATCATATTTATTCAGCGTCTTTCGGCATTTTATGAATAGTATTCACTATAAAGATGTCAAGAACTATAACATAAACTTGTCCGAAAACGATTTTGAAGACTAAGTATGAATTTACAATAATAGAAGTTCAATTATTCATATACCACATATTTGGGAGCTATGCTTTATCATGTACTATTCTTTATAATATTTTTTCTTTATTCTAGAAACATAAAAATCTCACTCTGTCATATCTAGAATATTGTTGATAGTTTTACTATATCAAATTTTCAGTGTCTTTTTAGAATATAAATATCTTGTGATGATTCTAGTATGTTTTATATAACAAATAAACCGTGCTAATATATGTTATAAACACAAGATGAAATAATTTATTTTATTAATGCTTTTATAAAAGCTGATAAATTTCATATTCAATTTAAACATATAGTATGTTAAAATATCATCGTTATTTATCAATTGTGCTCTAAGCTTCTTTTTTTTACCATGTGCGCAACTATATGGTTAATAAACACCATCATGAAGTCACTGTATTATGACACTAAATAAACAACATTATTCTTTTTTTACTTTAGAGTATTAGGAA